>PVKY010009704.1:0-13130 GCA_004027775.1 Bradypus variegatus
GTGACAGTGGACGTCCTTGCCTTGTTCCTGATCTTGGGGGAAGCATTCAGTCTTTCACCAATAAGCAAGTTGTTGGCAGGAGGTCTAGTTTCCCTCTAGTCCTTGTCTGCTGACAGTTTGTTGTTGTTTACCATGAATGGGTGTTAAATTTTGTCAAATGCTTTTTCAGCATCAGTTGATATAATCATATGCTCTTTCTTCTTTAGCCTGTTGGCATGTTGGATTACATTAATAGAATTTCAAACATTGATCCAGTCTTGCATCCCTGGAATAAATCCTACCTGGTCATGGTGTATAATTATTTGTATGCCCAGTTAGATTCCATTTGCTAGTATTTTGTTGAGGAGTTTTGCATCTACATTCTTGAAAACTGTTGCTTGTAGTTTTCTTGTGTTGCCTGATTTTTGTATCAGGATAATACTAGCCTCATAAAATGAGTTAGGAAGTGCCTTCTCTTCTTCTGCTTTCTGAAAGAGGTTGTGTAAAGAAACAGTACAATGTCGTAAGTGTTGACAACTGATTTCAATTATTTTTAAAAACACTGAGGGGCAAACAAAATGTGCCCTCTGGTTGGTTTGGCTCCTGGCCTGCGTCTCTGTCATCTCTGCCTAAATCAGTTTGGTCTCTGGTTCCAGCTCATGTTTCAGAGCGGAGAAGGAGCTGGCCATTGATGGAAGACTTTCCAAGTGCCAGGCACAGTACATGGCTCTAGACCATATTCTGGAATTTAGTCCTGCTCCATTTCAACACCTTCCCTAAGGTCTTAGAGGTCTGTTTGGGCCCCAAACCCTCTGCACGTGGTACAGACTAGTGGTTCTCAGCCAGGGATGATTTTGCCCCCAAATCCAGGGGACGTTTGGCGATGTCTGGAAACATTTTTGGTGTTCACATCTTAGGCCAGGAGATACTAGGTCGGTAAAGGCCAGGGATGCTGGTAAACATTGTACAATGCATGGAACAGCCCCCACCACAAGGAACTGTGGTGTTGAACCCAAAATGTCAACACTGCTAGGGCTGAGAAACTCTGGCATAAAGGAACATTTGTCTGAACTGCTTTAAGAGAACTCCTGGGGGCTGGGGGCGAACTCTCTAACATGAGATAAATTTCTATCTGGATATGGGAAAACTTTAAAATGTCTTAGTTTTTTTACCCATTACCTTGATGAAACAACACTGTGCAGACTTGAATTCTGATTGTTTACTTGGGATAGACTCATAGAAATGGAATGGCTGAGTCAAACAAAAGGTAAATACTTTCAACAGGCTCTTGCTGAATTTATTACCAAAATATTTTCCAGAATGGTGATCCTAATTATACTTCCCTTATCAAAATATGAGGGCCAATCCTGTTGTATCCACTGGAAGTAACGGATATTTTAATATTACAGATATTTGCTAATTAGGAAAGCAAAAATGGTCCCCTTGCTTCTCACCTCCCAACCACACACTCCTTCCTCAGACCCCACCCTAATGGAGTAGACAGATGTTTTCCTGGCTTTTCAAGTTTTCATATCTCCGACCTCAGCCAGATGTGACCCAGTGGGATTGCCCTTTCACATGCCAGGACTGGAAAAAAAAAGATTTGCAAAGAGAGGCAAGTGGGAATGCAGTGGCAGGTAAATTTGGCCATGAGTCTCAGGGCTCCCCCCAGAGCTGACCCCTCTTTCCCACTGTCTCCTGGCCATCTCTGCCTGGATGGCCCATAGTCACCCCAGGTTCCTCAAACCAGGACTCAGCTTCCCTCCCACAGTCTGCTCCTCCTCCTGTGTTCCCCTTCTGGCTACCACGGTCAGGAGACATCCATTCGGGGAATCAGTGCCATGTGGAAACCTGGGGTTTCCTCAGACTCTGCCCACTCCCAAACCCCACATGTAATGAATCACCCAGACCTGGCCATTTAGCCTCTGTATGTCTGTTTAATTAGGACTTTTTTGGTTGTAAGAGACAGAATTATAAGCAGAGAAGGGGATTTATCAGTTAACAGTATTGAGAAGGCCATGGAAAAGGTCTCGTTGCCGGAGTGGCCGAGTCCATCTCTGGGTCTTTTCTGCCTAATGCCTTAGTGCTCAGAGAGACGCCCTCAACCTGGTGGAAAAGGAAAGACGAAGCGGCAGCTCCGATGTCTGCTCTTTACAGAGGATGCTCCTGCCTCCCCAGCGGTCCCCAAAGGAATCTGATTGGCCCCGATCAGGCATCACGTGCCCTCCCTGGGATGGATCATTGTGCCGGGGAGTGTGGGACAGCTGATGAGTCGTGCACCCACCCTATGCCAGCCCCACCTGTGTGCTTTGTCACCTCACATTGGGGTTATTGCAAACACCGCCAGACTGGCTCCTTTCCCTCCCCCCGTCCCACCCATGGCCCCCATCCTCTTGGGGTGCTCTTTCTCTGTGAAGATGCTCTGGGAAGTCCCTGCTTCCTGCTTCCTAGTGAACTCTGGGAAGGGATGCTGCGGGTCGGAAGGAACCTGCCTCTCACAGACAGATGCTGAGGGCCAGCCATGTCCCTGGGGCACCGGGTGAGGGGCGGGCCTGCCAGTCCTGGCCCTTGTCTTCTTTGTACACCCTCAGGCTGCAGGCTCCTGTCCCTCTGTTGCTGAATTTCCCCTGGGTCACGGTGGACAGGTGGGGCTGGAGTGCACCCCATAGGTTTGCCCTGGTGCTAGGAGCAGCCAAGAATGTCCCTCTTGTGCTGCGAGGGCCCTGTTCGCTGTGGCCTGTCCTAACTGTGAGACCCCTTTGCTTTCAGCAAGAGGACGCTGACTTGCATAATGTCATCCTGTGGCCTCCAAACCCTGGACTTCCACGGGTACTGGGCAAAGTGGTGCTCTGCATGATTGGCTTTCCAGTCCCCGCCTAACATCCAGTTGGTGGCAGACATTTGGTGTGGCATGTTCATATGAACCTCTAGGTTTTCTCCACCTTCTCCCATTACCTCTTCCCATCCACCCTAAATAAGTTGCAAAACATAGTAGAAATCTGCAGTGCATATTTAGATTTTCATAAATGGCATTTTGCTGTGCTTGCCCAAGAAATGGCTTGTTAATATGCTGTGAGATGCTGAATAAGGCTCACATTCTCAATGTAAAGCAGATGCTGGGAGCCAAAACTAACCCTTCCAAACTGGTCTGCATTGATCTCCTGTGTTCTGAAGTGAGGCTAAGCATGGGGTGGTGGCCCACCTTTATTGTCAGTAGGAAAACGGATTTGTTAAAAAAAAAAAAAAGATTAAATTCAGAGTCAGCTGTCAATGTCTTGCATTAGCCGAGTCCCAGAATTTTGGGTCTGCCCAAAGTGTTTGCCATAAGTGGTGAGTGAGAAGGGAGGGGACACAGGGGGCTTTGCCCCCATTTCACAGCAGTTTTTCCCGGAGAGAATGTTGAGGTTGCCGTGCGCCTGTGAGTGTGGTCAGAGAGCAGCCGTAAAATGCATGGCTCCTTCCTGGCCTGCCTGAAAGCCCCATCCCATGGCCAGGTGTGTTTGCCATCCAGGTGAGACGTTCTTCGCTTTAAGGAAAGAGCCGCTCCACCCTCAGGGCTGCCAGGGAGGCTGGCTTGGTGTGTTTGTTTTTCTGCATATCCCAGCAAGGAGTAAAGCTTGAGGTTGGGAAATAACTCTACCATTTGCATAGAGCATTGCTTTATGAAGCCTTTCCACGTGTGTGATTTCATTTGATTCTAATATTCCCAGGAGTCAGGCAGGCCCAGGTTGGTCACTCTTGTTTTGCAGATAAAGCAACAGGCTGGGAAGGTTAATTATCCTGGGTCATTTGGGTGATTAGAGGAGCAGGAATTACCACTGTGGTCTCCAGAAGGTCACAGAGAAGGTCTGGTCTGTGGTTTTCAAATTGGGTTCCATGGAACCCTGGGGCCAGCAGGAATGCTTCAAGGGCCAAGGGGGGTGTTGAGAGGGGAGATCTGGACCACCGCTGCTCCCGTCTTCCACCAGAGCACTGCGCCTTATATTGATTGCAGCACAGTGGGAGATTGCTTTTGGAAGAAAATGTTTTGAAATCAGAGTTGGAATAAACCCTACACAGGTCCACTCCTGTTATCGTATAGATTTATGTATTGCAGATCAGAAGGTCAAGGACTTTCCCGCTGCCACAAAGCCGTGGCAGCTCAGGATAAAAATCTGTATTGGGTTCTCAGTCCAGGGCTCCTAAGAGTTTCCCTGCTGTGGGTTTAGGCTCAGCCTTTCCACAGGATTTTGCAGCAGATGCAAGGGCTCAGGTAGAAACTCCCAACACCTTGATGCAATTGTGAATTTTCCTTTACTGGGTGAACATTTATGGAGCCCTTGCTGAATGGTAGGTACTGATTTTTCACTGATGTGAATCCAAATACAGACAAGAAAAAAGAGGTCCCTGGTCTTGTGAGAGTTACATCCAGCTGGGGAATAAGACCAAAAGAAAGTGAAAAGGCAGACAAATTAATAAGATGTTTTCTTCAAAAATTTACAGAAAAGTTTTGGTCATGGTTAGTGGTGGTGGTGGTAGCACAGCATTGTGAATTTAATTAACAGCACTGAATTACCTAATTGAAAGTGGATAAAATGGGAAAATTTAAGTTGTCCATATGTTACCAGAAAAAAACAAAAAAGAGAACTGTAAAAAAAATTTTATTGCAGGTCTATTTTTTACCAGGCACTATTCTAGCACTTCAGCCGTAATCTGCTCTAATGCAGCTCCCCGTCCATAGGGAAAAACAGACAAGGAACTAATAGGCACATAAACATATAAGAAAATATCCAGTAATTGGGTTTAGGGGCTGTTTTTAACAGAGTGGTCAGGGGGATGTCCCTGTGGAGATAATAGGGAATCAAGAGACCCAAGTGCTGCAAAGAAGGCAGCCATGTAAAGACCTGGAGGAGGAACATTCTGGAAGAAGGATCAGCAAGTGTAACGTCTCTGGGGTGGAACGAGCTTATTGCACTTTTAAGACCAGCAGGAAGGCCAGAACAGCTGGAGAAAAGCAGACGAGGGAGTTTATGGTGGGCTATGAGGTCGGGGAGGGAGGATTAAATCTTATAGGTCCTTGGTCTTGGTGAGGAGTCGGGCTTTATTCTAAGTGTGATGTTGAAGCAATCAGAGGACTTTTTGGCATAGCAAAGATGTGGACTGATTTCAGATTTTAAAGAGAGCACTGTGAATGCTATATAGAAAACACACTTTCAAGGCAGAGTACAGAAGTGCAAACAGGGACATCAATTAGGAGCTCTTTAGAAGTCTGAGACTTGGATTCCCCGGAATCCAAGCTTTTCCAGACATGCGAGCTTGACGATGATGGAATTAGGGAGTGGAGGAAAAGAGAGGAATCAAGGATGAACCTTAGGTGTTTGGCCTGAGTGATTGGGTAGATGGGAGTGTCATTTCCTGAGAAAGGTTGGAGGGAAGGGAGATGGCCAAGGGTTCTGGTTTGGCTATAAAAATCTGAATGCCTGTTGGATGCACAAATGGAGAGGCCTAATAAACAGGTGAATACATGAGAGGTAGGGACTGGACATGTATTTGAGCCATCAGCATTGGTATTTAAAGCCCTGCAAGTGATGTGATTACCTGGGGAAAGGGTAAGAGAGAGGTAAAAAGGGGACCCAGGACTAGACCGTGAAATCCTCTAGGGGGGATCCCAGGGGAGTAGAGGGAGTCTATAAAGGAGGCTGAGATGGCGGAATACAAAGGAAAACTAGGGAACGTTGGAGACCATAAAAGGAGACTTTCAAAATGCAAGGTGTTAATAATAGGGTGGTTTGGGGGAACTCTGTATTTTGTGCATGGTTTTTCTGCAAAACTACAACTTCTCAAATACAAAAAAAAAAGAAAAAAAAATAGAGAGTGTAGAGCAGCATCAAATGTTCCTGAGAGATCAAGGAGCTGCCACAGGTTCTGACTTGAAAATATGGGGGCCATTGGTGGAGGAAATCTCATATTGCCTTTCAGGTCCTTGACAAGAGCAGCTTCAGTGGAATGATGGGGTTGCAAGCAGGATGGGAGAGCTGGTGAGTGAATTGGAGGTAAAAAAGTAGAGAGCAGTGTAGAGATTATTCTGATAATTTTGTTGCTAGAAAAGGGAGCAGAAAACTGGGACAGTAGCTAGTAGAGATGGTTGCACCAAAGGTTTTCTTAAAGATTGGAGACACTTGATGCCTGTGTCCTGCTGGGAGCAAAGGTGGGAAACTATCAGAAACTTCAATTGGCAACTGCACTGCAAAGACGATAGTAACTCAATTAATTCAGTTCTGACTCAAACTACCAGAATCTTCTTGTAGAAGATTGCCCTTTAGGCACCTGTCCTAGTTGGGGAGCCTGCTGATCAATGGGCTACAAACCCCCTTGGGTTTCATAATTCACTAGAATGACTCACAGAACTCTCCGAAAGTTCTGATGTCTATACTTAAATGATTATAGTTGTATTGTAGTAAACAGATACCAGTAAGAAAAAGCCAAAGGAAGAGACACACAGGACAAGGTCTGTGTCCTCTCCACATGGAGCCAGAATGGGTCATCCAGCACAGAGATGTGTTTTCTCAATCGTGGAAGGTCCTCAGGGCTTCCAGTGTCCCAAGTTTATATGGGGGTCTCATTATGTAGGCATGATTAATTGAATCAGTGTCCACATGGTTAAACTCAATCTACCAAAGGTTCAGGAGATGGGCTGATATGATGAGGCTCCAAGCCCCAGTCCCCTAATTACCTGGTTGGTCTCTCTAGAGTGGTCAGCCCTCACCCTAAGACTATAGGTGTGGAGACCCCTCCCTGTCATCTCATTGGCGTATAAACTAACAGATGTGGTCCCGGGCCCACCATGAAGAACAAAATACACTCTTATCACAGGAAATTCCAAAGATTCAGAGTCTGATTCCCCAGGAACTGGAAACAAAGAAACCAACCCAGTTTCCCATTATACCACAGAGGGAGAGAGGGGGCAATCCATTGGGGACAGGTGAGAGAAGAGTCAGCTGAAGGAGGGCTGACCTTGAGTAACTGAGAGGAATGGAATTGGAGCAGAAATGGGCTTGAAAGAGAGACTCTTGTGCCATTGTGGAATGGTGGATAGAAGACAGAAACAGACACAGCTGGGAATGTATATTTTGGGGGGCAGGAGGAGAAGAGATGAGGGAGCTCTCTTTTGATGGCTTCTGACAAGGCCATCAGCTGACAGAGGAGAAGGGGCTGAAGAAGTCTCAGGAGAGAGCAGGTTTGAAGCAGTGTCCTCATAGAAGTTAATGTGAGCTCACCAGGGAGAAGGTAGAGTTGCTGGCAGTGAGCCTACTGAGGCTTGTTTTCTTAGTTGAGTCTCCCTCCAGCAGTGTTTCGCTGGATGGTTGGGTTGAGCCAAGACTGGAGTGATTCAGGAGAGAGTAGAGAGGGAGAAGGGGCACAGGATGGAAGATATTTGTAAGGACATGGTTATAGCCGTGGAAGTTGGAATCAAAGCTGGGTAGAGAAGGAAGTAAAGTCAGATGGGGCTGATGGATGGTGAAGGGAGGTGGGGTCAGAATTGGAATTCTGGGTGAGATTAAAGACATGCGGTGGTGTGGTACTATGAGCAAGGCAGAGAAGTTTCTGGTGCAATTTCTGCTTCTGACAGAATCCCAGATGTGACCATTGAGCAGGTAGCAGGGATGTGGTGATTTTAAAAGGTCTTCGGTGATAAAGAAGCATTTCATGAGCTTTGAACATGCACAATCATCGTGCTTGCAGTCCAGAAGGTGGAGACCACAAGCCTTGCAAGACCAGAAGAAGGAACAGAAGCTGCTGAAAATAGTCTGCTGGTGAGCCTGTCCCCAGTGCTCTGGGTTCAGCAGATATGGCCTTCAATAGTCAGCTGTGCCAAGCTCCACCATAACCACCAATTCTGAACTGACAAGCCCAGGGCTTGGTAAAACCAACCTGATAAGTCCTACCATGGCCTTTATCCGAGGAGCCTGTCTTCATATGGGCTGTGTGCTCATGTATGTACCTGGACTGAGTCAGTCCTCACTGCTCTAATTCATTGTCTTTGAGTTATTCTTTGCAGCTTATGTCTCAAGAGAGTCTTTCTTTTTCGTTTATCATTGGAGATGAGGCGGTCTCAGGCCTGAGAACCCAGGGTATGATGGGGGCATTTTTCTAGATGGATGCTGACATCCTGGGGTAGAGAGCAAGAAGCCTGGGAGGGCAAAGGGTGATACCGATTAAAAGTGGTGGGTTCTCTGCCTGATGTGCTCATATGGTCAACTCTTGAGACACCAGGTGTGATAGGTTCATGTGTCAACTTGGCCAGGCGATGGTGCCCAGTGTCAGGTCAAGCAAGCACTGGCCTAACCATTACTGAGAGGACATTTGTGGCTGGTTTATTAAATCATCAGTCAATTGACTGCATCTGTGACTAATTACGTCAATGAAGGGCATGTCTTCCACAATGAGAGAATTCAATCAGCTGGATTTAATCCAATCAGTTGAAGACTTTTAAAGGAGAAGAGAGAGAACCTTCATTTCTTCTTCAGCCAGCTGGCCTCTCCTGGGGAGTTCATTGAAGACCTTCATTGGAGTTGCCAGCTGCTGCCTGCCCTACGGAATTTGGACTTGTGCAACCTGCCCTATGGAATTTGGACTCGTGGATCCCCACTTTTATAAAATCTCAGCTTTACAGGTATATGCTGGTGGTTCTGTTTCCCTAGAGAACCCTAACTAATACACTGGGGTTTCAAAGAGAGAAAAAGTTTATTGCTAGGTATGAGTGAAGCAGGAGACCAGATAGCCTATCAGCCTAAAAATCTGTCTTACCAAACTGCAGCAACTCTGATAGTTTTATAATATTAAAAGATGGGCAGGCAACTCTGCAAATAAATTCATTACCCCCTCCCCCCAATGTGGGACATGACTCCCAGGGAAGTGAGTCTCCCTGGTGACTTGGGACACGACTCCCATGAATGATCCTGGCCTGGGTGTCGAGGGATTGAGAGTGCCTTCTTGACTAAAAAGGGGAAAAGAAAGGTAACAAAATAAGGTTTCAGTGGCTAAGAGATTTCAAATAGTTGAGAGGCTATCCTGGAGGTTATTCCTATGCAAGCTCCAACTAGATGTTCCAAATGGCCACAGTATGCCAAGCTCTAATCAACAGTGGTCCTGAAAATCCTAAAGAATACCTATGTCCCTATCAGAGACTCTATAAAGGTTTCACCCACTAAGTTTATTTCTCAGAAACTTAAATTCTCCAGATGTTCCTATGCCAGATAAATCCCAAAACCCAGAGGCATCAGCCTCTTCAAGAACATCAACCAGGTGCATCCCCCTTCCCCATAATTTTGACACCCCTTTTTGATATGAACAAGTTAGAGTGATCACAGCCCAGATATCCCTGAAGATTGAGGTGGTGATCAAACAAAAGGGAGGAGCAGCAACAGACAGGCTAGGACTTAACAAAAAATTATGAATATTGAATATAGTTCAGTATAGTTTTAGTCCCTAGGGTATTAGAACAGCTAGAGGGAAATAACTGAAATGGTGGAACTGTAACATAATACTCTTTGAAATTTGCTCTATAACAACTTGTTAAATCATACTTTGAAAGTTGTAACTTTTCTGTATATATGTTGTATTTCACAATAAAGATGTTTAAAAAAAGATGGGCAGGTCTTAGGATAATGAGCACATGGATTCAGGTGATGTAATTAGAAGTGACCTAATTGTTGAGCATGCGCAGATTGATTACATGGTTAGTCATAGAACGTATGTAAGAAAATGACGGCCTTAAGATGACGATGGGCATGATTTTTAGTATTATAATGAGGTATAGGTGACTTATAGGTTAAAGTTTAAGCTACTGCTCATGTCAGACAGGCCAATTTGGTTAGATTGATCTCTGACTAGCAAGATAGTTTTGGGGTTGGGGTGGGTTGGTTCTGGGCTGACTCAAGTTCCTTTATTAATAAACCTTAGTGGCTGTCTTTAGTAATTACAAGACTCAAAAGTTGAAAAATAGGATAAAATGGGTACAACTGGGGGTGAATAACAGGGTATTTACAATCAGATGATAAAGGCTGTATAGTTATACGATCATTATCAGAGATCGAGGCAACTGGGTTACAGTTCAGAAATGTCAGGTATCTCCCTCTGGCTGTGCTAATATACTGGAAAATAAAAAGAAACATCTATGTGATGAACAGTAATCATTTGTTAAATCCTTACTTCTCTGTTACAAGGGGTCATGACAAGAGATGGGTAGAGAAGCTCCAAGCCTGGAGTGAAAGGAGGGTGGCCTAAAGGCACCGTCACGTTAAAGGGGCACTGTGTTTTGCAGGGGCAAGAAGTGAAGAAGCTTGGAAATAACATGTGGGAGCCACAAGCCTTCTGACTCTATTCCCAAGCCCTAACGTGCCTGAAATGTGGAAGAAAACTCAGCCTCCTCTTGAGAGGGTGGCAGGTCAGTGGGTTCTCGGGAAGGTCAAGGGTCCGTGCGGAGAAGATCCTGAGGTATCAGGGAGGGGAGCTCAGGAGTGCTGACCAGGGTGCAGGGAAAAGGGGGGTGTGGTCAGATGAGGCTGGGGTGTGCTGAGCACAGGGCTGTGGGAGTCTGCGGGGAGACTCGATGCAAGGAAGCAGGGACATGTGCACGAAAGGACGGCTGCTTGGGGCTCCCTGGCAATGGGCCCGCAAATCAATTGAATGAATTTTGCTTTTGAAAATTGTTGGCAACAACTAACTTGTTTAATTAATTACTGACCTTTCCCCTTACTCAGGAAGTCAAGTCTAATAATCGTCACCACAACTCTATGTCTAGATCCTGCCGGCCTGCCACAGTTATTTCTCATTTCATCAGTACACACTCTATTGAAAGTCTGAGATCTGGCACCATGGCCTTGGTTTCTTTTCTGGGTTCACGAGGGAAGAAGAGCCGTTGAGAGAGGAGTGTTCCCACACTCTGACATACACCTGCTCTGTCTTTCGTCAGTGGTTCCTCTCACTGATCTGGAAGAGCCTCTGATCCTCAGACCTGGGCCCGGGGTGCGGTTGGTGGCAGGCTGGGTCCTATTTGTTACTCTAGCTGGTTCCCGCCAGTGACTGACCGACTTACACCTCATGGAGGCTCCTGGACCGGCCTCAGTTACTCACATCCACCTCTGGGACGCACGCCAAGGCCCCTGGCCTTTCCTTCCGGGTGACCCCCTCCTGCAGGCATGTTAGTTAGAAATGAAGAGAAGTCCCCATATGTACCCAGGGCCATAGATCGGGCCTCGTTTGGGGGTGAGAGGGCACAGTCCAGAGGGAGATCAGCAGGATATCTAACACTGAGCCCACTCAGCTGGCCCCACGAGTGTCAGGGCCACGGTTGGTGTGTGTCCCTCTTTGGGAAACGGCAGCAGGTGGCACAGTGGAGAGAGCAGCCTCCACCCAACTGCCCTTCCTGGGCTTTAGTGCATTGCTTCTTGTGTGGAAGGATTTACAGTGAAATAAGGGTCACAGCCCCAAGCTGTCACAGTCTTTTGGTGTTCTGTCCCATTTGCTTCTGGGGAGCCCTGCAGAAGGCACCTGTGCTCCGAGCATCCAGCCATGTGGATCCCAGAGGGGAAGGACCACACCTGACCCCACCCAGTGTGACCACCTTCTGGAATTCCCTTGGGCCATGGAGCTGTCATGATTGTCACTGATGGATGGGACAATGAAGAAGGGAGAGGAAGATGTTCAAATCTTTTACTACAATGGCCTGATTTGAAACACATATGATCATTAAAAAGGAAAATACTCTTATAAAGCAATTCCATTGTCTGGATATTCCTATTAAGACCAGAAAAAAATGTTCTGTAACTATGGAAACTATAATCAATGCTCTGAGGCAAGAGGACAGGTGCAAAGACACCTGACCCAGCCCTGGATGACCAGGAAGGTGCCCCTGGGAGCTGACGGATGACCTCCCCTGGCGCATCCACCCTCACACCTTCCCCACCTGTGGGGGTAGCTTTTCTGGTTCCCGGCTCAGTGTAAGGATGTAGCCTGGGCCCGGAGTTCATTCCTCAAGGAGACCTCAGCGTGGTGGCCTCAGGTTGTGGAACTGTCCGACATCCAAGGAACAGAGGACCAGGAGGAAAGGAGGATCTGGGAGCTTTACCTGGGTTCTGGACCACGACGAAGGTGAGGGAGTTAGTTCCTGGAGGAAGAGGTGAGCCATTGCTCGGGCCTCATATAATGTTCGTTTTGCTCAACAGATAAAAGCCCCATAACTGTGTGTAGGTGTTATTTAAAGCTACAGATTCATGAGGCCCTGAGTTTAATGGAAATTGAGTCATCCAACACTGCAGTAGTTTTAGACAAGTGCTGGGAAAAGCGGTAGCTTCTAATCACCTACGGGCAGTAGGTGGGCATCTGGGATGATGTAACTGAGTTTATAGGCAAGGAAACTGAGCGAAGAGATGACAAAACAGCATGACTTCAATGTCAGTAACAGCAGAGAGCTCCTTTATTGTGGCCCATCCTCCACCCCAGCCTCTCGTAAAGGGATGGCCCAGCCCAGAGCGTGCACTAATATTCACTGGAAAAATAACTGAAGTTTATGAGTAGTGTGGATCCAGCTTTTGGTGAGATGCCTCTTCTGAAGGATCTGATGAACTGCTTCAGCTATCTACAGCAGCTGCCGGGGCTCCTGGTTAATAAGATTTTTTTTAGATGAAAATCACATAACATGAAAGTGCCCATTTTAAAGCATGCAGTTCATTGGTATTTAATACATGCAGCCATCGCCTCCATCTCATTCCAGAACATTTTCATCACATTTGGAAGGAGACCCTGCACCTATTAAGCAGTCACTCGCCATTCTCCCCTCCTCCCACCCCCCGGCATCCACAAATCTGCCTTCTGTCTCTATGGATTCACCTGCTCTGGATATTTCAACATAAGTGTAATCATACAATATATGACCTCTTGTGTCTAGCTTCCTTCAGTTAACACAAGGTTCATCCATGTTGTAGCATGTATCTGAACTTCATTCTTTTCAATGGCTGAATCATATTCCATTGTAGGTGTATTCTACATTTTGTTTATCCATTCATCCACGGATGGACATTTGGGTTGTTTCCACCTTTTGGCTACTATGAATAATGCTACTACAAACATTTGTATATAAATATTTGTTTGAGTACCTGTTTGCTATTCTT
>PVKY010009705.1:0-13128 GCA_004027775.1 Bradypus variegatus
TCTTCAAAGTATCCCTCTTGGTTGTAGCAAGCTCGCTCCTTCTGTCTGATCTTATATAGTGAGTCAGTAATTTAATTCAGACCCACCTAATGGGTGGGCCAACACCTCCATGGAAATTATGCAATCAGAGTCATCACCCATAGTTGGGCGGGGTGCATCTCCATGGAAACACTCAAAGAATTACAATCTAATTAACACTGATAGGTCTGCCCACACAAGATTACATCAAAGATAATGGCATTTGGGAGGACATAATACATTCAAACTGGCACAAAATGTATATGACTTCCTTAAAGCAATGGCCTGTTCCAAGTCTGGGTCTTAACTGCTTATAATTTCAGTCCTGCTTCCACACATAGAAGGCTGGCTTCCACTGTGGAAAGAGTCCTGTAATGGGAAACAAAAGATAAAGGATCGAGTTTGGGCTTTATCATCAGTTAGTGAGAACCTGGACACTTGACTTCTCTGCCTTACTTTCTTATCTGTAAAAATAAGCATAAGGACACCTACTTGTATTAGTTTTCTATGGCTGCTGTGACAAATCACCACAAACTTAGTGGCTTAAAACAATACAAATGTGTGATCTTACAATTATAATTAAAAATTGCTTTCTGTTTTTATTGAGTTGTATGAGTTGTGGAAGATTTGCATTATGTTGAGATTCCCTTCCCTGCATGCTTCTGGTGATTGTGGGCTAGAAGAGATAATTTGCACAAGATTTGGAAAGTTAACGTGAAACAGCAGCCATTTGATTTTTATTGGTGGAAGGCTGGCACAAGGCACTGTTGCAGCTCACACACAATGTCGCTTATTTGCTGGTTACTCTACTGGCATGAGGCAGCATCTGAGTCCATAGCTCTTGTCTCACCAAACCTCCTTTTATACTGCATTGAATCCTGGACCAGGTGTATGTTTATCTTCCCAAATACTGAAGTTGGAGCCTTTGAGGTCGTGAGAGATTGGAGTAGGTTCCAGACTGTCCTTTGGGGTTTCAGCCTATCCTTGCAGGTTTGTTTGTCCTTGCTTTCTGCATTTTGCACCTGAGTTTCCTTCCTGACTGTTTTACTGCTGATTTTAGACTCTAATATCAGGCACAGAATCTAACAGATGTACAGAGACAGTCTAATCAACAATTGCATGAGGTCAAATCCATTTAATAAATCTCTCTTTATATATATGTCTTCTAACAATTTTACTTCTCTGATCAAACCCTTATTGACATGGAATTCTTTACATATCTTGAATATTAGCCCTCAGTCAGATATGTGTTTCGGAAAGATTTCCTAAGGGTTTATGGATTACTTTTCCATTTTTATGATGATGTTTTTGATTAGTAGTAAATTTTAATTTAATGAAGTAAAGTTTATTAATTTTTTTCATCAATGGTATATTAGTCACAGTTCTCTAGGAAAACAGAACCAATAGGTTCTGTAAATATGAGATTTTATAAAAGTGTCTCATGCAACTGTGGGGATGCATGAGTCCAAATGCCATAGAGCAGGCTGCAAGCTGACAACTTCGATGAAGGTTTATGATGAATTCTCTAGGAGAGGCTGACTGGCTGAAGTAGAGAAGAAAATTCTCTCTTCTGACCACTGAAGTCATCACTTCTCCTTTTAAAGCCTTCAAGTGATTGGATTAAATATCTCTTTTTGCAGAAGACACACCCCTTAGTTGATTGTAGATGTAATCAGCCATAGATGTAATCAACTTACTGGTGATTTAAGTCTGCAGAATGTCCTCAGAGTAGCAGGCCAGCACTTGCTTGACCAGACAACTGGGCAGCATTACCTGGCCAAGCTGACACATGAACCTAACCATCACATATGGCTGGTGCTTTTTTCATTCAGTCTAAGAAATCTGTGTCTACTCCAAAGTCTTGAAGATATTCTCCCTTTTTTTTTTGGGTATCAAGAAGTATTTATTTATTCACTATATTATCCCAGGAAAAAGGAGGAAGGGGAAAGGGTCAGCATGTGTTACAAAATGATAGCAGACTCATATGTTCAGAAGACAGAGCAATAGATGATGGATGATAGATAGGGAGGGAGGGAGGGAGGGAAAGAAAGAAATGGTGGTGTGACAGGATGTTAAAGTTGGTGGATTGGGGTATCGGGGGAGGGGGATTGGGGTATGCTGGAGTTCTGTTTATGGGTTTTGTATTGTTTTTGCAACTGTTCCTGTAACTTTGAATTTATTTCAAAATAAAATTAAAAAAAGAAAAATGATAGCAGAAGGGAAAGGAAATGCCCAGTATAAAATCAACCATCAAATAAATATACCCAATGATAGGTTCTCTGAAGCCCAAGAGGGCTCAGTCTCCTGCAGTTCAGGAATGAGGGGAAGGGATTAAGGAAACAGGTACATGCTTTTCTACTCTCCCTTCATCCACAAGATCCACAGAAAGCTTTGGTTTCTAGCATTAAACATGGAGTTACATTCTTTAGTCTCCTATTAAACAGTCTTGTAGCCACTTTGACATAAGTTTCTTTCACCTGCAATGAAAGCTCCTGAGTGACTTGGATATACATTCATCTTCCCTATTTGGATCTCTTACCTCTACTTTCTACATGGAACCGCCCCCTTCATTGTTTCTCTCTATCCTAGAATTGAAGATGAAGGTTTCGTCAATCCAAGTACAGCAGCATTAAACTTTTGGCATAAATCACATCGAGTAATGGTCTTAATTCAGAAAGTTGGGAATGAGGGATGGAGGGTTCCTAGATTCTTCAGGCCTTTTGCGTAAGTCTTTGAAGTGTTGTGGAGATACCCCCCAAAATTATATGTGTACGTGGGGTTGGGGAGGGGAAACCAGAAAGCGATGGGGTAAGTTTTTAGGACAGAAGATCTAGTCCAAAACAGGAAACGGGGGAAGAAGAACAAGAAAGAAAATATGGTTCAAGATCCCCACTTCAAAGAGGGGCTCCTGAGCATGTTTCAGATCCTTTTGCCTGGTGCAGAATCTTCTGTCGAAGATTCTTTGACTATTTTTCTTTCACCACACAAAAAAGAAGTTTGTAAACAATAAAAACCTCAAAAGAACGCAGAGAAAGACCAGACATTATATTTACACAAATTAGGCCACCTAGCAACACCATATCAGTGACTTGTGAAGTTCTACAAAGCCCAGACAAATACAATAACTAGAGGGATGCAGTATTTGGCGGAAACAAGAACCCAGGATCAAACACACATCACCCAATGTGTTCTATTGCATTTGCACTGTTTCAACACAGTGAGGTAGGTTTGCAGTGACCCCACAGCATGTAAACGAAATCCCCTTTCTCCTTTAGCTACTTTGACACTATAATCACTTCTGCAGCAGGACAGGAAAATTTGGCTCTGGGTGCCACAAAGAAGCCTTTTCTATGGTATCTCTGGAAGCCAAGCAGGAAAAGTCCAGAATTTTGAAAGGTTAAGAATTTTAGTCATTGCTTCATACATCCATCCTTGGACACACCGCCACACCCCCACTGTGCATGTCAGGCCCTGCCTAATTGAGGGAAGGATGGATCTAGTAGACCGAGCAAGTCCTGTGGCCTTTGCATTAAGAGGCTGGGAACAGGAATCCCTTATGACATATATAGGTAACTCTCACCTAATCTTGGCTTCTTCTGTTGACCTTTAACCTTGCCCAGCCTCTCTTAACCTCTCTGCACCATCTTCCCATTTAGACTGATTCCAATCTTTCAGTAGTAGATCAAGTCATGGGGCCACCCAATTAAAACCTAGTCCCCCATAAAGGGAGGGATACCAAGAGGACATTATGGCAGAAAAGCCACTCTAATTGGCAAAAATGAGATAGTTCAAGTAGTTTTCTTTGTGGTGATACAGTAACAACAATAAAAAAGTACTCCTGCTGTGTAGACCTGGAGCTGCTGCTGACTTATGCCTGAGATTGCTCATGTACCTCAGGGAATGAGGGCCTTAGATTAAAATATACAAAAATACAAAATCAGAATATTTATATTAAGAAAAAAAAAGTTAAAATACACAAGATACATCATTCACACACAGCTAGAGCAGTTGGCATCCTGGAGAAAGTGGGACCCAAGGTGCAGTTATCCAAGGAAGCAAATAAATAAAATCATATTGGCCCAGAATGGGGTAGGAGTGAGCTTTGGAGCAGTAGGTCTGCAGCTGTCTCACCAACCACCCCTTTTGCCTATCATCATAACCTGCTGCTGAGGATAGTTCCCAGCACCCTGTCCCAAGAGAGGATTAGGAGACAAGACATGGAAAAACCCTGTCCTACTCCTGAGAGAGTTCCTCCCACAGAATGTAGTGGCTCCTGGGTTGGGTCCATCGATCTGCTCTCATCTTTTCACTCTGGCTTGAGAAATGTTTATAAATACTCTTTCAAAGGAAAACTTCCCTATCCAGTCCACTGTCAAAAAAAACTAGAGATTCTAGGGTATTTAATGCAGTCTCTAGGAGTATTTCTCCTGAAAGCCCTCACTTATATTTGGATAGAGCATGGTTGGAGTTCCTTTGCCTCTTCCCCTTCCGCCACCAGGATGGAAGAGGGGGTGATACTGTGGACCCCAGCTTGAGATACACAGCAGTGCCAGCTGCCCCCATCCACCCTATCCCATTTTCTCTACTCTGCCAATTGATGCCTGCTTCTTGGAATTTCCTGATCACAAAAGGTTTGTCCTCATGTGCTGTGTCTCAATTCTGGGCCTCTGGGAGCAGGGCAGGGCTGTGGATCTCTGCTTCTTCCTCCCGAAAGTAGGAGGGCTTTCCCTGTGAGCTGGGGGTCTGCTGAGCCTTCAGTGGGCATGATGCCACCATATGGCTGATGCTCTGGCAGAAGTGACATTTCTTGGGCTGGGGTGGCAGCTTTCATTCCTTGGAATAATGGTCTAGACCTCCACAGTTGTAGCACCCATCTCCTTTTGATCTGCTCTTCTGCATGTTCTTCCTCTTTGGCCGCCTCTCACTCCCAATACAGAACACCCCACCAGGTCCAGTGACAGGATAGATTCCAGGTCCTTGGCAGACATCTTAAAGGTGAATTCCACTGTCTCACCCTCCTTTGAGCTCTGGAAGCCCTCCATGTGCAGCTTACTCTGATGCACAAAGACGTCCACTGCGGGATGCAGCCCGACCCCAGCGAGGGTGGTCACGGACAGGAAGCCGAACCCCATGCGCATGTTGAACCGCTTACAGATGCCAGCGCCGTGCGGCAGCTGCGGCTCCTCTGCCTCCCGGGCGGCGTTCTCCCGCGCGTCCTCTGTCGCCTTGGCGCAGCCACCCGGCTGCTTGGCACTGAGCCGCTCTCATCTATCCTGTTTTTAAGAGTATGATATGAGGTAGTGGTCGAGCTCCAGTTGTTTCAGTGTCATTTATGAAAGAAACTTTCCTTCTCCTTTGAATTGCCTGAGTACTGTTTTTAAAAGTCAGTTGACCTTATACAGGTGTGCTAACTTCTGGACTTCATTCTATTCCATTGATGTACTTGTCTTTCCCTGTACAATACTACATTATAGTGATTATTATAGCCTTACAGTAAATCTTGAATTAAGTCATGTAAGTCCTCCAACTTTGTTTCTATTTTTAAAAACTATTTTAGCTATTCTACATTCTTTGAATTTAAATACACATTTTGAATCAGTTTGCAAATTTCTAAAAAAAATTCTTCTGGAATTTTTATTTGTATTGAGTTGGATATACAGATCAATTTAGGGAAGTATTGATACCTTAATAATACTGAGTTTCCCAATTCATGAACATGGCATATATCTCCATTTATTTGGGTCTTTAAATTCTCTCAGCAAATGTTTTATAGTTTTCAGCCTAGAGGTCTCATATATCTTTCATTAAATTTATTCTTGAGTATTCTTAAAGCTATTTTAAGTAATTTTTTAAATACGGTTTTCCAATTTTTAGCTAGTATATGTATATTACAATTTTTTTTGCATACACACTTTGCAGCCGATAACCCTGCTAAGTTCATGTCTTAGATCTGATAGCTTTAAAAAATTTTATATATATTTTTTATTTTTGAAAGATGTCTAATTTCAGGAAAGTTCAGGTGCTGTAAATCATATGATGAAACTGAGTATCTGGGAACAAGCAAATACTCTGGAGCAGATGTTAGGTCAAAACTTTGCAAACATGTTAACAGGAATGAAAATAGAAAAATATGAAAAATGATCAATGGCACTGAGTATTCTTCCTTACTGAAAAAAAGCTCTGTAAGCATCCTTGAGGGAGAAAAGAAGTGTTGAGTAAAGATGCTTGTGCTTCAAACAAAGTTAGGAAGAATCTACCAGAAAGGATGATTTGTAAAGACAAAGAAATGGAAATGTTTACTGAATAGTATATGCCTGAATTTTGCAGAATTCTTACAGTGAAGTGGCATTTGATCCATAATTACAAATTACACAGTGACTAACTTCAAAGGAAGTTAAATTTTTCCTTTCTTTTTAAATAAAGATCGATAAAAAATATATTACCCAAATGTTGAATTTCAATGTTCAAATTTTTATTTTTACAGAGTTTCCATATACCATCCTATTAAAACCTTGCATCATTGTGAAAAATTTGTTGCAATTCATGAAGAACATTTTAATAATTGTACTTAATGATAGTCTATCATTTACAATAGAGTTCATTGCTTATGTTGTATCATCCTATGTTATTTTAAAAATTTTATCCCAGTAACATATATATAAGCTAAAATTTCCTTTTTTAAACTGTATTCAAATATATAATTCAGTGCTGTTAATTACATTCTCTATGCTGTGCTACCATCAGCACCATTGATTTCCTAAACGTTTTCATCAGGAAATGATGAAATCTGGAATGATGAAATAGGAACCCTGTATATTTTAAGCTTTAACTTCCCATTCCCTATCCCTACCCCATCCCCTGGTAACCTATATTTTAGATTCTGACTCTATGACTTTGCTTATTCTAATTATTTCAAATTAGTGAGATCATACAATATTTGTCCTTTTATGTCTGGCTTATTTCACTCAACATGATGTCTTCAAGGTTCATTCATGTTGTCACATATCAGAACTTCATTTCTTTTTGTGGCTGGTTTATATTCCATTGTATGTATATACCACATTTTATATATCCATTGATTGATGGAAACTTGGGTTACTTCCATCTTTTGGCAATTGTAAATAATGCTGCTGTAAACATTGTTGTGCAAATGTATGTTTGAGTCCATGCTTTCAAATTTTTTGGGTATGTACCTAGTAATGGGATTGCCAGGTCATATGATAGTACCATTTGTAACTTTCTGAGGGACCGCTAAACTGTCTTCCACAATGGCTGCACTGTTTTACATTCCAACCAACAACGAAGGAGTGTTACTATTTCTCCAGAGCCTTTCCAACACTTGTAATTTTCTGCTTTTTGAAAAGTAGCCATTATAGTGGGTGTGAAATGGCATCTCACTGTGGTTCTGATTTATATTTTCCCTAATAGCTAGTGATGCTGAGCATCTTTTCATGTGCTTTGGGGAAATGTCTATTCAAGTCTTTTGCCCGTTTTTAACAGGGGTTGAATGTCTTTTTGTTAAGTTGAAGGATTTCTTTATATATTCTGGATATTAAACCATTATTGGATATATGGTTTCCAAATAATTTCTCCCATTGAGTAGGCTGTCTTTTTACTTTCATGATAAAGTCCTTTGATCTGCAGAAGTTTTAAATTCTGATGGTGTCTCATTTATCTTTTGTTTTGTTGCCTGTGCTTTTCTTATAAAGTCTAAGAAAGTGTTGCCTAACACAAGGTCCTGAAGATACTTCCCTACATTTTATTCTAGGAGTTCTATAGTTCTGGTTCTTATATTTAGGTCTTTGATACATTTTGAGTTAATTTTTGTATATGCTGGTGAGGTAGGAATCCACCTTCATTCTTTTGCCAGTCAAGATCCAGTTTTCTCAGCATCATTTGTTGAAGAGACTATTCTTTCCCTGTTAAGTGGACTTGGCACCCTTGTCAGAAATCAGTTGGCCATAAATGTGAGGCTCGATTTCTGGTCTCTCAATTAGATTCCATTGGTCTATAATCTGTCCTGGTGCCAATACCATGTTGTTTTGGTTACTATGGCTTTGTAATAAGTTTTAAGATCAGTGAGTCCTCCAACTTCATTCTTCTTTTTCAAGATGGCTTTGGCTGTTTGGGGCTCTAGTAGTTTTTAAAAATAGATTCCGCATGTATTTGGGATCTCTGGAAACAATCATGTCTTCTGTGAATAAATAATACTGGTTTACCTGTTTCTTTCCTCTTTACTTCTTTTATAGCAACTCTCTCTCTTCCCCATCATAAAATGCCTTCTGTTTCTTACCAGTACCACTATACAGTGTCAAACGGGAGTGATGAAAGCATACATCCTTCCTTTATTTCTCAGCTTAGGAGGAAACTGTTCACATTTTTTTCCTCCCTTACTATGATGATGTGAGTTATATTGATTAGATTTTCCCATGTTAAATTAGGTTTTGCATTCTTGGCATAAAACTTATTTAGTTATGTCTATTATCATTTTTATATATTGCTGAATTCAGTTTGCTACGACTTTGTTGAGGATTTTTGTGTCTGTGCTGTTAAGGGCTTTGGTTTACACATTTTCTTATTAAAATGTCTTTATCCAGTTTTGATATTAGGATTAGGCTAACCTCATCAAACATGTTGGGAAATGTTCCATCTTCCTCAGTTATCTTAAGGAGATTGTGTAATGTTGGTACCATTTCATCCTTAAATGTTTTATAGAATTTGCCATTTTACTTTTTAGGGTACTTTGGATTTTCTGCTTCTTCTTATGTGAGTTTTGGTATGGTGTTTTTAAAATAATTTTCATCTAATTTCATCAAAGTTGTCTTATTTATTGGCATAAAGTTGCTCAAAATATTCATTGATCATCATTTCAATGTCTTTAGTAGGATCACTTCTGAATTTCCTTCTTTCATTTTTGATAAAGTCATGTTGTAGAGCTAATGGAAGCTTTGTCCATTGGCAAGTGGCTGTTTTTATACAAGTGGTCATTTTAATTTGGGCCACCCAGTCTTAAGTAAATATTTCTCAGTCCTTGCCTCTCTTAATCAAAAGAAAATATTCAATAAAAGTTCGAGTTGTTGCAAGCTTTGGAAAATATAATGTGGACCTCAGCAAGGTGATGACTACAAGAGTTAGAAGTGCTCGTTAAACTCTGTCTACACCAACCTTAGAGTTTCAGGCCTAATGTCATTTAAAGTTTCAGGCCTAATGGTATTCAGCTGTTGCAGCTTGATTTTGACCTATACAGACTCTGGCTTTAACAGTATGCTTTGCCAAGTTGGGCCTTAGAAGATGAACATGGGCCCCAGAGGGCTTATTAAGTAGGCATAGCTGTAGGCAAAGGAGAAGAGAGCTTTTCTATATACAGTTCTTCTAGACATTAGTGCCTGGAAAATTATGTGATGCTTATTCTGTATAAGTCTATAGGTCATTCCCTTTAAGATCAAGAACAATACAAGAATGCCCACTGTCACCACTGCAATTCAACATTGTGTTAGAAGTCCTAGATAGAGCAATTAGGCAAGAAAAAGGACTAAAAGCCAACTAAATTGGAAAGAAAAAGTAAAACTGTCATTATTTGCAGATGACATGATCCTATATTTAGAAAATCCTGAGAAAAATGACAATGAAGCTACTTAAGCAAAGTGGCAAGATACAAGATCAACACACAAAAATCAGTGGTGTTTCTGTATACTAGTAAATGAACTTTCTTGAAGTAATCAAGAAAAGAATTCCATTTACAGTAGCAATTAAAAGAATCAAATATCTTAGAATAAACTTAACCAAGGATGTTAAGGACTTGTACACAAAAGACTACAAAATACTGCTAAAAGAAATCAAAGAAGACTTGAATAAATGTAAATACATTCTGTGTTCATGGATTGGAAGGCTAAATGTCATTAAGATGTCAGTTCTACCTATATTGATCTACAGATTCAATATAATACCAATCAAAATTCCAAAAGACCACTTTACATCAATGGCAGAGGTACTTATCAGTTTTAATTGGAAGGGTAAGGGGCCTTGAATAGCTAAAAAGATCTTGAAAAAGAAGAATGAAGTGGGAGGTATCATACTTCTTGACTTAAAGTATATTATAAAGACACAGTGGTCAAAACAGCATGGTACAGGCATTAAGATAGACGTATTGATCAATGGAGTTGAATTGAACTTTCAGAATAGACCCTCATATTTATGGTCAATTGATTTTTGAAAAGGCTCCCAAGCCCTATCAACTGGGACAGAACAGTCTCTTCAACAAATGATGGGAGAACTGGATATCCAAAACCAAAAGGATGAAAGAGGACCCCTAGCTGACACCCTATACAACAATTAACTCAAAGTAAATCAAAGACCTAAAAATAAGAAGCAGTACCATAAAACTCCTAGAAGAAAATTTAGGGAAACATCTCCAAGATCTAGTGAAGATTGTAGTTTCTTAGACTTTACATCCAAAGCATAAGCACTGAAATAAAAAAATAGATAAATGGGAAGTCCTCAGAATTGAATTCTTCAGTGCTTCAGCAGACTTTGTATAAAGGGTAAAAAGGCAACTGATGCAATGGGAGAAAATATGTGGTAACCATATATCTGATAAGGGTTTCATATCAAGAATATATAAAGAAATCCTACAACTCAAGAATAAAAAGACAAACAACTGACTTAAAAAATGGACAAAAGACATGAACAGGCATTTTTCCAAAGAATAAATACAGTTGACTAAAAAGTACATAAAAAGATTCTCAGCCTCTCTAGCTATTAGGGAAATGCAGATCAAAAACCACAATGAAATATCATCTCACACCTACTAGAATGGCCACTATTTAAAAAACAGGAAACCACAAGTGTTGGAGAGGATGTGGAGAAATTGGAACACTTAATCTCTGCTGGTGGGAATGTAAAATGGTACAGCCACTGTGGAGGATGGTTTTGTGGTTCCTCAGCAAGCTAAGTATAGGGTTGCCTTATGACCCAGAAATTCCACTACTCAGGATATACCCAGAAGATCTGAAAGCAGGATGTGAACAGACATTTGCACACCAATGTTCATAGCAGTATTATTCAAAACTGCCAAAAGATGGAAATGACCCAAGTGTCCATCAACAGATGAATGGATAAACAAAATTTGGTACATACATATGATGGAATATTATTCAGCAGTAAGAAGGAATGAAGTCCTTAAGCATGTGACCACATGGATGAACTTTGAGGACAACATGTTAAGTGAAATAAGGCAGACATAAAAGGACAAATATTGTATGTTCTCACTGATATGAACTAATTATAATATGTAAACTCATAGACATAAAATATAGAATATGGGTTACCAGGATATAGAATGAAGCTAAAGCATGGAGAGCAGTTACTTAATATTGCAGATTGTTTAACTAGATTGAACTTAAATGTCTGGAAAAGGATAGAGATGATTAACTGTCCAAAAATAAAAAGTTCTTTTATGAACTAGGACAAATGTATGACACCATTACAAGGAGTTAATAATAGAGGGGTGTGATAGGTTCATTTTTCGGCTTGGCCAGGTGATGGTACCCAGGTGTCTGGCCAGCAAATACTGGCCTAACCATTACTGCAAGAACATTTGTGGCTGGTTAATAAGCCAGAAGGCTGGCTTATTAAATCATCAGTCAATTGACTGCATCTGTGGCTGATTATTACATCAATGATGAGCATGTCTTCCCCAATGAGAGAATTTGATCAGCTGGTTTAATACAATCAGTTGAAGACTTTTAAAGAAGAGAGATAACTTTCATTTATGCTTCAGCCAGCCAGCTTCTCCTGGGGAGTTCATTGAAGACCTTCATCAGAGTTGCCAGTTTGCTGTCTGCCCTACAGAATTTGGACTCATGCATCCCCACAGTGCATAAGGCACTTTTATAAAATCTCATATTTGTAGAAATCTCCTATTGGTTCTGTTTCCCTAGAGAACACTAACTAATACAAAAGGTATGTGGAAAAAATGTACCTATTGCAAACTCGGGACTCTAGTTAACAGTAACAAATGTACTACACAAATACTATGGGTCAGTAATGGGGGGGATGAGGGTATGGGAGTATTTGGGTTTTCTTTTTTTATTTTGTTTCTTTTCTGAAGTAATGAAAATGTTCTAAAATTGATCATGGGGTTGTATGCACAATTATGTGACGGTACTGTGAGCCAGTGATTGTATACTTTGGATGGTTTGTATGGTGTGTGAATGTACACCAATAAACTGCATTAAAACTGCATTTTAAAAAGTCTACAGATGAAGACTTAAAACTACAACTAAATTCTTTGAGTGCCTAAGGACATTAATGTATGTGTTTCTTGCAGGCTGAAGTAGGTAAAGACAGGGTACTTAAATCTTTGTGTTGTTTTTAACAACATTCAGGACCAAGAGAGAACACTTTGGAGAAACTAACTGCTTTCATTGGGGGTGCTTGGCCATAGGCTCCTGGGGAATATTCTTTACCCCACATGGCCTCTGTTGGTTCTGGATTTGTTGATTACATAAACTCTAACCATGACTTTAGAATTTAACATAAATTGCAGTTTCATCTGTAAGTGTCAGTTTTAATAATAAACAAATAAGCAACATCAAGGTTTTTGGTTCCTGTTAAGAGGATGACTGAGCAAGGTCTGTTGGCTCCCTCCCTCAAGTCATCCTTGGAGAAACAGTAGAATCATACAGATACTGTAGAAAAATGGATTCAGGAATCACCACCAACAAAACTCATCAGGGAACATTCCAGGAGGCTAAAGTCTGTTTCACCTACTGTGTATACAGAAAGTAGATGGCTGCAGACTAGGGTGAAGAGTTGTGATAAGAGGATTTGTTGCAGGAACACAATAGATAAGATAAACAATAGCTCTGCAGAGGTTGTATAATTCAGCCTAAACAAATGTGGGCTAAGAAATTCCATACTAAGAGGCAAGAGGCAGGGGCTACTGCACAGGGCTAAAAGCACAAGAGAAGGTGGAAGCTGTATTACCTGGCAGGGCCCACAGTCAAGGTAGTCATGGAAGGCTGGAAACACAGGGCTTAAAGGGGAAATGGGAATGAAGAGGTTTTTGAATGTGCAAGTCACCTCAAATAAGACCCTGTGACTAGGACT
>PVKY010009706.1:0-13136 GCA_004027775.1 Bradypus variegatus
TCTGTGCTTGGTTAATAAGTGAGAAGAAATATTTCAGCCCAGCAGAGGAGAGAGTTGTCAGAGCCTTTGATCCCTCTGACCCAGGTTATGTGGGGAGGGGGAATGATTTGGAAGTTTGGGTGGATTTTGTGGCTGAAGTAATTGGGATATCTTAGGAAAGGTCCCTTCTTTGAAGGGAAGTTCAAGGGTACTTGCTAAATGATGCCAGAAATAAAAGAACAATGAAATGCTTAGGAACTTCTTGGACCTTTCTTTTCCAACCATTTCTGCAAATTGCAGTTCAGTTCTTTCTCCGGACATGTGTCTTGCTATTATGGAGTGGGGTCATGGTGGCTGTAAGACAACATGTGATTTTAAAGGCCCTGGACTCAGGTCCCAGCTCTATTGCTAAGACTGGTTTCAGGTCAGTCTTCTGTCAAATGGGGGTGAAAGTGCTGCCTCACAGGATTGCAGTAAAGACTAAGACACATAAAAATGACTTGTCAGCTGTAAAATATGTGAGAATGATAAAAATCCTTATCTCTTCAATTCAGTAAGTTTTTGTTGAGCATCTATATTAGCCGTGTCTGGGCTGGTGTATTGTACACAAAACCCAGCAAGTGCTGCCTCCCCTGTGAGCCTTCCTGGGAACAGCCCGTCCTCAGCCTCCCTGCCCATATGGTTGCTGGTGCTGTGAAGCCCCCGCGGCATGCTGTGTCCACGGACTTGTGAACTCCTGGAATGAATGAATGAGGAGAGAGAAAGGTTCTAAGGCAGGCAGGGAAGCTAGCCAAGTGGAGGTGGGCAAGGGTGGCTGCGGAGGGACTCGGAAAGCTCCTAGGTGGAGTGGCAGAGACACCATTTGGCCCTGCCCCGTTCTCAAGTTTGTTGTTTTATTTTTAACCCTAAGTTGGAAAATTTCAGTGAGTATTGTCTCTCCACCCATGCAGCCTGGGAGGGAACCCCATCCAGAAGCTCTAGGCCTTCCAGGAAGAGGTGCTGTCCACACAGACTTGGTCTCTGCTCATCTGGGAGGTTCACACCGTTTCTTTCTTCTTGCTGTGTCACCTTTGCACACATGCATGCGTGTGCACATACTATTCCTCTTTCTCACGCACATGTGCATACACACACACACAGCCTGTCTCTCTGGACCATCAATGTTACCAGCCGGGGTTCACCAGACCCTGACAGGGCACCGAAAGACAATGAGAGAGAGAAAAAGGAATGTCCGATATCCCACCAGGGAAAATCTAACACAAACAGCCAGAGGCAGTAAAACAGTAAAGCATCAGGAGACAGACATGCAGATACAGACTTCAGAGTTGGTGTAACTTACCACCCTTTAGCACCTTCCTTTGGTCCCTTCAGCAATTTTAAATCATCTTTCTGTACTGAGAAATAGCCTTTCTCCTTTTATTTTCAAACTTCAAAGATTACTTTTGAAATAAAGTTTTTCCAATGAAATTCCAAAGGTTTTACACATGTGTGAAAGGAGGAGTTTGGCCTTTAAAATGTGTTTGCTTTGCCTCTCAGCCCATTTAACTACATAGATTCCTCAACTGCCTTGACTTTGTTCTGTTAAATATTATGCCAGCTCACTTACCAACACATGTTGCATTGTCCCGGCCTCCTTCCTTCATCCCCCAGCAAAATTTTTATTCAGCTGGAACCTAGTGGCGTAAAAGTTATTATTTTTTTAATCACTAGAAGAAATCTTTCCTATTTAAGCATGGTTCATAATTCTTGAGCTGTTCCCATGGAACTTCAGTCTCTGTAAATGTTGATAACCACAGTGGCCCAGGGCAGGGTGAAGAGAAAGCTGGCCCCTTGTCTTAGCCAAAGGAATTTCTCATTTAAGGATAAGCGTTAAGTTTTCTAGTGGCTAGGGATGTGGGGTTGTTGTTTTTAACCTCTGCATGTCTTGAGCCCCACAAAGACCCAACTAAATAATTTTTGGTGGTGAGTGGGGATGAAGTTTTGAGTCTCTAATATCCTGTTACAGTTTTGCCATGGTGATTGATTTCTAGGACAATAAACCTTTGATAGGTCATCTTGAACATCTCTTCCAAATGCAATAATTAGACCCTAAATGTTTTTGCAAGATACTTCAAGAAATTCCCAAATCCCCAAATGTAAAAGCAGCTGATTAGAACATAATTTTTCCCACAAAATGCAGGGACATTAAAGTTAAACATTTTGGTAAACCTTTAGAACTAATGATTCTATCAATAAAAACTGCAGTCATTTTTAAAAGTTATTTAAATAACTTTTGTCACTAAAATAAATTCCTTCATATATTACATCATGGTTAATAATAATTTTAATTGTGAAATTCCATGTGAAAAAGAGTTGGGCCAAGACTGAGGGCTTTTTTAATGGGGCTATTAATATAATCGGCTGGGTCTCATTTTTGCCCCTTCTGCTCCCCTCCTCACAATGTTCAAAATGTTGGCAAAGCCAGGCTGAATTGTAAAGATGGCTTCAGAGCTAGGGAGGACACCTTTAACTCAGAAGCTTCCTTTTCCTGCTGGGATATCAGGTTTGAGAGGGTATTTCCTTCCAACAGAGACCAGTTTTATCTGCGTTGAGCACTTGTCCTGTCTAGTAACTGTTCTGCACAAGTTTTTTCTGCTGGGGCAGTAATGGCTTCACCAGTAGCTATGTCTGCTGATAGCACCCCTTTTGTAAATTAAATTTATAAAAACTAATTGAAAAAAAGTATCTTAAAATTCTCAAACCATCCTTGCTCTTGAAAGTGTTTGTACCTGCTCCTGGTTTTCTCCTGAATCACAGTTCCTTTGAGAATCTTGTACTTTCTGCATATATCTTCACACTACAAGTTAACCAACAGTTCAAACTACAAGTTAACCAACAGTTCAACTTTTACTAAAGTTTTATCTCTTCTTTGATTTGCAGTTTTTACATTGTCAGAAGCACTTGCTGCAATGTACTCACAAATCTTTTCTTTTTTCCATATTGCATGTGCAGTGGCCTCATTCCCTTGTAGATCCAACTGAGCTGTGGTCTCATTCAACATTCCACTCTATAATTGATCCCAGACTTCTCTCCTCACTCCAGGCTGAGAACCTTGGTTTTCTTAGACCTTTTTGACACTCTCTTCACTTCCATTGCCAGCACTAGCATTGCCTCTCTGATAGGGGCCATTTTTTTAAAATAAAGAAACAAACTATAACTTCAAGAGTCTTACTGCTTTTACAGGAGATAAGTGGGGCATTTCCCAGCTAGGCTGAAATTGGGGTGCTGAGTCCACCAGGCTTACTTGCTGGCCACAACACCAACTCAAGTGTGCTCGCCTTGAGGAATTCAGATTTGTGCTTTAGCAGAATTACAGATTATTTCATGTTATGGCCTTCAGGATTTCCATCTATAGTAAAAACTAGAAATGCTATATTCTCAAATAGCAGAAAAGAGCTGTGTTTCAGATGTGAGCACGCAGCTCCCTCTACTTCTGCCTTCTTTGCATTTTTTCTTATCTTCAAACAGCCATAGGTGAGAATTGATTGAAATGTGGAGTATGTCACATCTCATTCCACAGAGGGAAAAAAGGCTGGGTGCAGGGAGTGTTGCCCCTATTTCCTGGCCACTCAGGATTTCATAGGCAAGCACATGTAAAGCCACCTTGTGTTTTCACAGTCTTAGGCCTAAATGAAATCATAGTGGGATACTTGCCCAGTAGCCTGGATGGAGTCAAGTTGAGGGTCCAAATCAGCAGGCTGGCCCCCTCTCCACCAAAGAATAAAAATTAAAAAAAGAACATAGACCTTGTGCTTTCACAATATGTCTGTCAAAAGTTGATTTGGGTGGATTGCAAGGGGTGATAGTGTGATTGTGAAGACCTTGTGGATTGCACCCCCTTTGTCTAGCATATGGATGGATGAGTGGAAGGGCGGGGATAGAAACTAAATGGCAGGTGGGATGGGATGGGGGGATGGTTTGGGTGTTCTTTTTTCATTTTTATTTTTTATTTTTGTTTTGATTCTTTCTGATGTAGGGAAGATGTTCGGAGGTAGATTGTGGTGATGAACGCATAACTAGATAATCATACTGTGGGCGGTTGACTGTATGCCATGGATGATTGTATGTTGTGTGCATGTGTTTGAATAAAACTGAATTAAAAAAAAAACTAAATGACAAATAGGATGGGATAGGGAGGATGGTTTGGGTGTTCTTTCTTCATTTTTATTTTTCATTCTTGTTCTGATTCTTTCTGTTGTGCGGAAAATGTTCAGAAATAGATTGTGGTGATTAACACATAACTAGATGATCACACTTTGAACAGCTGACTGTATACCATGGATGATTGTATGTTATGTGAGTGTTTTTGAATAAAACTGAATTTTAAAAAAAAAGTTGATTTGGAAACTCTTTCACAATAAAGACCAAAGCAGAGCATTAATGGCCACTTATCCCCATATCATCTGAGCCCCTGAAGCCCACAGATCAGCAGCAGTGCGCATTCTCTAGCCGAGAAGTGGCCTTTGGCTTTTGTTTCTGGAGTCCCTGCCGGCCTCTGCTCAAACAGTTTTCCCACGGACCCGATGAATGATTATGGCAGTAGTCAGGAGACCTGTATTCAGTGCCCGGCCCTGTTACCAGCTTGCAGGGTAGCATTAAGCAAGCCGGCAGACCTCTCTGTGCCTCACACTGTCTGTGGAGTGGGGACACCATCAGCCTCGCGGGGCACAGGGTTGAAACTAGGATACATGAGATAATGGGTGTGAAAAGCCTTAGGAAAGTTAGGAGCCACTGCAGGTGTTCACCTTACTTCTTCAGGAGCGTCTGGTCTGCTGCCTTCTGTGGGATCCCTGAGCCCTGCACAGGGCAGGCCCCTCCCTCCACCCTGGCCAGTTGCCCACCTGCAGAGTTTTTCCTTTCCCTGAAGGGCCCTGGTTTTTTTTTGTTTGTTTGTGTTTTTTTTTTGTTTTTTTGATTCTTGTATCTCTACATCTCCGAGCCCCTGGTTCCCCATGGAGGAGCATTTAATGGTGGCTCCCCTGATTCAGTCCTTGTTGCTACAGCAGCCCTGGAAGCCGCGTGGTGGCGGCACTTACGTGTGGCTTTTTAAGCTGTTAAGTTCCATTGAAATGTGTCCTTTAGCACTTTGTTCTGACCAAAAGGTCCTTTTATAAAATTCAGAGCAGATTTTCAAGTAGCTGGAAGTCACTCCTCAGGGAAGCAAAGAGGTTTAAGTAGGAAACTCAAGAATCCAGTACAAGTTAGAAATATCATGTTCCTTAGCTTCAAAAGACAAGGAGCTAAGTAGAGGGAGGAAAACAAGGAGCCCCTGTCTACATTCCAGAAAAGACAGTCACAAATTATCTGAATTTATATTTTTTCCCCTACTATTGAAAGGAAAGCTGTAGAAACCCCAAGTACTCAGAAAAGTCATTATGGATTTAGGGAAAGATACACTAAGGACCTTTCTGGGTTTCTTTCATCCTGCACGTTTTAGAGGCTCAGCCCACCAAAACTCTGGACTTAGACGGTTAGGTTATAGAATAAGTGATCAGTAATTGATTAGTGAGCAGAGTATCTGTTTATACTTTAGCACTGGTATCTTTGGAAATCTTGTCTTAAATTATGTAGGAGTTTCTAGAACCTGGCCAGCTGAGCTCGATGGACCTGGTTACCAATGCCGGCCTCCTCTCTGGTTCTCACAGTGATAACACAGGGGGTCCTCTTCACCTCATGGGAGGTAACACACTGACGTTATAGCACAGTGCTGGCACAGAGCCGAAGGCTTTCACCAAGTGACAGCTGTGACCTGTGCTACAGCAGTACCTGCCACTGCCATGGTTAGTCCTTATGGGTAACAGAGTCCTGCTTATTAGAAAAGCACTTCAGTCTTTGCCTCACTGAACTGTGCCAGGAGACATCTGCAGCCATTTGGACCACGAGACCCTCACCCAAACACCAAGCCCAGAGCAGCGTGTCTCTTGGTGCAGTTGTACCCAGAGTGACCCAGTCAGAGTCCCTGGAGATTGGAGGTGAAGGATTTGCACTTTTAACAGAAGCATCCAAGGTGATTCTGACACACTTGGAACTTTGAGAACCTGTGGCTTAGCAAGTATGGGTGCTAACTTTGAAGACATAAGCTTTAAAGCAGCACTAAGCCACCCTTACCCTCCTCATGGGTCTGGACCAGCCACCTCTCCCACAGGGATGTCACTTGTTCTCTGAGGGCTGAAATCACTAACTCCCTCTCACCCCATCTCAAAAGACAGGATCCCTCTCTAAAGAGGGGCCTCCTACCGTCAGTTTGTTTTCAGTGGGCTGGCTTCACAAGTGAAGTTGCCCTTGAGAAGCAGTTTTCCCTGGGATTTGGGATGCCCTTAACTTTCAGTTTGGGGCTACTACTGGCAAGCACTATTTGTCCTCCCTTCCTATGACATCTGCCTGAGGTACACCTCCTGTACCTCAGTCTGAGCTGTTCTGCCTGTCTCTCAGCGGGTCTCCCTATAATTCCCCCAGATGAATTTGGTATCTTCCTCACAGCCTCTAAATCTGGAACACCGCTGCTCAGCTGTTTTGCTCACTGTGGCTCTGCCTCAGGCCTCCCTGATGTATTGTTGAGGTTTCACTTGCTGTGTGGGTCCAGCGTCTCTGCACAAGAAGGCAGGCCCTGCCTTGTGGAGGTGGTTTGGGGTCATGGGCAACCTGGGCCCATGCTCTGACTGTGCTGCCACCTTGCAGAAACGTCACCATGAAAGTTGTAGGGATCTCAGGCCTCAGGGTCTCTATCGGAAAAAGAAAGGCATTCCACAGAATAAGCAACTGGTACTAAACTTCTGGCTCAGAACTTCCCATATTCTTCTACTTGTTTATCCTCAGAATTCTGACATCCCTATTTCAACTCATGTCCAGGTGTGTTTTCAGTTGTGCCCCCACACACTCTACTTTTGCTATACTCTCCATCTGTTATAGAAGCAACTACTTGGACTGTGTTTCCTTCTGAATCCTCTCCTGTAGAGAGGGGGTAGGCAAGCAGCTAATGTCATCCCCAGGGTCTAGAACAGAAAAGGCCAGACCAGAGTACATTTGGGAAATAGATGCTGGGAACAATGGAGGGCAGTTGTGCCAGTTTGGATGTATTATATCCCCCAAAACACCATTATCTTTGATGCAGTTTTGTGGGGACAGACATACTAGTGTTGATTAGGTTGGAATCTTTGATTATTTCTATGGAGATGTGACTCAATCAACTAGGCGAGACCTTTGATTGGATAATTTCTGTGGCAGTGTTACCCCACCCATTCAGGGCGGGTCTTTATTAAATCACTGGATTCTTATAAAAAGAGTTCACAGACAAAAGGAGTATAGAGCAACTGAGAGTGACATTTTGGAGAGAAGCTGCAGCTGAGAAATACATTTTGAAGATGACCATTGGAAGCTGACACATTTTGGAGAAAGCCATTTTGAAACCAGAACTCCGAAGCGGACACCAGCCATGTGCCTTCCCAGGTAGCAGAGGTTTTCCAGACACCATTGGCCATCCTCCAATTGTTGATGCCTTACTTTGGACACTTTATGGCCTTAAGACTGTAACTGTGTAACCAAATAAACCCCCTTTATAAAAGCCAGCCCATTTCTGGTGTTTTGCCTATCGGCAGTATTAGCAAACCAGAACAGCAGTGGAGGCGGGGAGTGAGGCCAGGTTTCCAAGAGATCTCTGGGTAGAATAAGAGGCGCTATAGAATACTGGAGAAAGCATGGGTTCTGGAATCAAACCCCATGTGTTCAACCTCAGCTCTGCCTCTTCATACCCCCATATTCTTGGACAGATTGCTTAACTGCTCTTTTCCTGCATGTCCTTCAGTACAATGGAACATCATCATCATCATCATGGGCTTGTCATGAGGATTTAATCAGTCAGTACACCTGAAGCACCAAGACCAGGTCTGGCACAGAGGAAGGGTCAGTAAGTGTGAGCTGCTACTGCCACTACCCTCCTTAGGACTGGAAGGGCTTGGGGACTGCTGAGACACAGAAGTCCCGAGTGCTCCCAGGCTCCCAGATCGGACACCCAAGTGGGCAGCAGAGCTGTTCACTAGGAGTGGGGAAGACTGCAGGGAACAATGCATTACTCTGCTCCGTCGCGCTGTCAGCATGGGCCTGCGCAGCTGCCTGCCGTCAGCGCCTCCCCACGCAGACTCCTGCCGTTCACGCAGGCTGGTTGCTCTTCAGGGATTGCCATCTATTGTCTTTGAATCACACTTCTTGGGAGTAGTTTGCATAGATTCCCAAGTTTGTAATTAAAACAACTGAGAAACCGTTTTCACTATATTAAAAAAAAAAAAGAATAGCTGAATAGGAAGTCTCTTTTAAGCAGATGTTGTGCTGTGAGCCATGTAGAAATACTATTTTCTCATCAACCCAGCACAGTTATCTCAAGATTTGAAAGAAACTAAGAGACCATCTTTTCTACTAACCCAACATTTTTTAGCTTCTAGTATCATTTCACATTTAAAGGTGACAGCAATATCTTTAACGTTTTTCTATTGGATTAATAACATTTAATGTTCAAAGCAATAAAGTAAAATGTTTTCGTGAGGGTGCTTTATATCACCAGTGGAAAATTCAAGTAAAAAAAGGACCACACACACAAAGTAATAGACTTCGAGAGCCATAAACTCAAAAAAGGGCAGCTGGGTGTGGAGGCAGCTCGGAAGCGGGCCCGCCCAACCCCAGAGGGGTTCCTGCTGGCGGCAGTGAGCACGCCGGGCCCTTGCCCCCTCTGCCAGCCATTCATCTCCACCCAGCAGCAGAATATGACAATGTTAGCATTTTTCATTTCCCTGACGTTACCATTAATAAAGCAATGATCCAAAAGGGGCTTTGCTAAGTCTGTTCTTTATGCTCCCATCACTCACGACTAGATAATTTCACACAGGATCGTTTTAAAATTAAATGACGATAAAAACGCTCTGCTGTTCTGTGTTCACCAGTTCATAGAAGTCTATCAAGTCATTAATGTGTCATGACAAACTGCTCGATGGATACAAGAGTAATTAATTATTTGAATAAATAACAAGTTGAACTTGGGGCTTTGAACCACAATGACATACGCATCCCATTAAGGGCACCTTGGAACCTTTTCAGGGCACTGGTATGAAGAGTTAAAATGCAGGCCAGGGTATTGGAAATGATGAAAAACAATTTAGTAAACACAGGGTAATATTTTACAGTGAAAAAGCCAAAGTGTCAGATTTCTGTGCCCACATGGAGTTTGGTGTTAAGAGTTCCCTGGCAGCGGCCATTTCAAAACACCATTTGATCAGTGATGATTTCAGAGAACAATTATACAGATTTTCATAATCACCATTAATCTTTGCATATTTTTCAAGATAATTGCAGCAATTATTATTTAGGTTTCTCTTTTATATGCCCATTGTGGAAAGGAACAAGTGCTTATTATATTGGATAGTTCAAAGAACCTTGGATTAAAATTCTTTGTCATTTCTGTACTTGTTATTTCAACTCATACTGCCTCTGAAAGTTCATCAGCACTAGAAATTAGAGTAATGCAAGCAGGCTCTATTATTAAATCTTAAGGTTAAGCTGAGACCGTGGTTAAAGTGGGTGGTTGAATTGTTCATTTGTTGGACTGCTGAGTTCAGTTGGAATTACTGTCAGGTGGCAGGAGATGTACGTGACAGGTACAGTCAGAGATGGGTGGCAGCCTCACACCTATTTTCCCTGATGGACTTACAAAGTGAACTAAAAACCGGTATTTAGAGAATACATTTTTGTGACATGCCCTTTAAAGGTTAATATTAAATCTGAAATCTGGGTAATGTATGGCATTGTACTTCATAGACATGGCAACTGGATAGAAGAGAGCACACTCCCTGGTATTTCCAAATCAAAGTGGCTGTCAGTCCAGGCATCACTTCTGCCTCAAGCCGCTCCTCTTTCCTCCTATCACCATGATCCGGAGAATTTGTCCATTGAAGCTGAGTTTTGAGAAGGCAGTTATGGTTTATACTGCTTTCAAGAGAATCCATTTTCCAGGGAAGAGCTTCTTGAGAATTATGCTGATTGGAAATGCACTTCTGTGTAGGTCTGGTGTGCTCTATCCCTTCCCAAGTACAGGTGTTAATTCTATATTCTCCCCTGCATTTCAGGTACATACTGTGAGGACCATCGAAGGGTATCCACCTGAACTAGAGATGCTACAAGTCTAGTTATGTGAGGGGTCAGATAGCCAGGTATTTGGTTTTGAACTGAGAAGCTGCACGTTGCTAAATCAAGTCCAGCCTGGCCAGAATAGGCGGGCACCTCTACTTCCTCCTTGGGCCACACCTCATCTCACAGGGTGAGAATTCTTTGGGGCCAGGGTAAATACCCAGGAGTGCACTAAGCAAAGGGGAATGCCCACCTGAGCTCCATCCCCCCTTCTTGATCATAGTCTCTAGTGCCTGGGGACCCCAGCTTCCCTGTTCAAATGGGCCTGGGCCTGAGTCTGTCCTCCCCTGTGGCCAAGAAGTGCAGTCAGAAGGGATGTGGAAGGAGCTTTGGATGTGCAGGCTGGGATGTCCACATGTGCAGGTCCTGTACCCCAAAGTACCTTAGGGAACAGGACAGAGCCTGGGGGGAGGAGGAGGAGAGAGGCTGACTACTCTCCCCTTGCCTCCGCATTCCATCTTGAAACTCCAGGGAATCCATGTGGTAGACAGTCCACTTGAACACTTGCCCCAGCCCCCCGCCCCCCAGTGTTAGGGGCAGGAGGACTATATCTGGGACATAATTTCTGGACCTCTCTTTACTGACCTGTTGGCAATGTTTGACAAAGAATTGTCCTTGCTTCCTGAAACACTTTCTATCCTGGACTTCAGGGGTACCGCATGCCCCCAGCTTTTCTTTTATCCCTCTGGCCACTTCTTCCCAAGTTTTCTTTTTTTTTATTATTTTGTAATAACTTTTAAAAGTATGTCAATTTATAGAAAAGTTGCAAGAATAGTACAAGGAACTCCCACATACCTTTTACTCATATTTGCCAGTTTTTTCTCTTTTGCCTGATTTGCTTTATCGTTCTCACCATAAATGCATTTGTAAAAACACATATCTCTTATTCTAAACCATTTGAGGGTAGGTTGGAGACTTTGTGCCCTTTTTCCCAAAATGCTTTAGAGTGTATTTCCTAAGAACAAGAATATTCTCTTTCATAACCACTATACTGTTATCAAAATCAGGAAATTTAACATTGATTCATTAATATACAGTCCATTTTCATACATCGGTTGTCTCAATGATGTCCTTCATAGCTGTTTTTCCCAGTCCAGAATCCAATCTGGCATCACACACAGAGCATTTAGTTGTTTGTCTCTTTAGTCTCCTGTAATCTAGAACAGTTGTTCTGTTTTACTTTATATTTTTGACTTAGACATTTTGAAGAGTAGAGGCCAGATACTTTGTATAATGTCACTCGATTTGGTCTTGTTTCGTGTTTCCTCATAATTAGATTTATATTAAGCATTACTGGCAGGAATACCACTGAAGCAGTATTGTGTCCTTCTCAGTGCATCTTACTAGAGGTTCATGATGTTGGCATGACCCAACATTAGTGATGTTAGCTTGGGTCACCTTATTAATAAGGTGCTATCTGCCAGGTTTCTTCACTGTAAAGTTTACTTTTCCCTTTATACTTACTATGTAACTTGTGGAAAATACTTTAGGACCATGTAAATAGCCTGTTCCTTACCAAATTTTCACCTACAAGTTTTAGCATCCATTGATTTTCGTAATGACATCATTCCTTCAACATTTATTAGTTGGCATTTATTTTAAGGGAGAGTTTTTCCATCTCCCCAATTTATTTATTTGTATTAGTATGAATAATGAATAGGGATTCTTATTCATTATTATCATTATTTATTTTGATCCCCAAAGTGTTGCATATTTAGCCAATAGGAGCCTCTTCAGGCTGGCTCCTGTGTGCTTTTAATATGTTCCCGTGATTCTTTGAGACCGTCTTTACTTACTGGCACATTAATATGTTCCAGTCTTGTTCTTTCTTTTCCCCACCCCTGAATCAGCCACTTCTCCAAAGGGCCCCTTTTTCTTTAAGAGGAGAATGATAGAAACCAAAATCTGAACACTAAGCGTGCACATTGCTCCTGAGGTGCCTTTGCTTCTAAGCCCTCAGCAGATAGAAATATATGTATGCATTGGTGTGTTTGTATGTGGACACATATGCATAGGACTTGTAAATGTCTATGTGTCTGCACACACACGTCTGTCAGTGCTTAGATAACTTTCTATACCTACCTATTTAAACCAAGTTCATACTGTTACCTCCAGTATTGATCCAGCATCATAAGGTACATTCTAATCTTAGTTGTTTCTGCCAACTTCTCTTCCCCAACTTGAGCATTAAAAGTTGGAATTCCTTGGTGCTTTGTCCTAGGCCTACCTCTCTTCTCATCATGTTTTCTTCCAGGATATCTCATCTTCTCTCATGGCCTCAATTATCACCATGAAGTAACTTTCAAACTCTCCCCAGACCTCACTCCTGTGTTTCCATCTGGGCAGTCCTTACCAACCACTCTTGCATTCTTGGTCACAGTGTTCTGACCGTCCCTTGGACCTCTCACAGGCCCCTCAAGCCCAACACATTTAAAATGGAATCCACCAGTGTCCCCCTCTGCTGCTTCTCCCATGTCAGTACCTGGCATCCCTGTTCTCCCAGTTGCTTAAGCCAGTATCTTGGGGGCACTCTGGACTTCTGCCTCCCCACTGACCCTTCCACAGCCAGCCAGTCACCATGTCTTTTTATTCTGTCCTCTCAATATCCCTCCACTCTGTTCCCTCTTCTCCCCTCTTACTGCCATGGTCCTAGTCCAGCCACTGACATCTCTCACCTGATTTACTGTCAGAACCTCCACCCCAGTTCCTGCTTCCAGCCTTGTGCCCTCTAATCCATTCTCTCCACAGTCACAGAGATATTTCTAACATATAAATCTGAATATGTCTTTCTCCAGCTGAAAAACCCTTCAGTGGCTCCCAAGGGACCTCACAATGACATTCATGCCACTTAAAAATGGCAGTCAAGGCTCCTTTTGAGCCAGCCCTTGGTTATTTCTCCAGCCTTTTTCTATGCAGTTGTTTAAAAGACTAGGCTAGTTCTACAGGTA
>PVKY010009707.1:0-13126 GCA_004027775.1 Bradypus variegatus
AATATAGATAACCCTTTTTAAGTTCTAATGAATTGGAATAGCTAGCAGTAAACACCTGAAACTATCAAACCACAACCCAGAACTCTTGAATCTTGAAGACCATTGTGTAACAATGTAGCTTACAAGGGGTGACAATGTGATTGGGAAAGCGATGTGGATCACACTCCCTTTTTTACTTTAATTGCTCTTTTTCACTTTAATTTTTATTCTTATTAATTTTGTGTGTGTGGTAATGAAAATGTCCAAAAATTAATTCTGGTGATGAACGTACAACTATATAATGGTACTATGAACAAGTGATTGTATGCTTTGTATGACTGCATGGTATATGAATGTATCTCAATAAAACTGAATTAAAAAAAAAAACTCATCCCAATGGTATGACACAACTAAAAAAAAGGTTAAAATGGCAAATTTTACGTTATATATACATATATATATATAATATAAAACATATATTTAACTGCAATTTAAAAAATAAATTACATTGATGGGAGAAAGGTGAGCAGGAAGGAGGAAGAAAAAGAGGCAAAGGGACAGGACAGGCAAAGTCCCGGCATGAAAACAGGTCAAGTGGGTAAGTTACTTGTAGTTTGAGGGGTTAGAGTATAAAATCTGAATCAGAGAGTGGCAAGAAATGAGGCTAGGGAGATGTGAAGGGCTCAATGCAGACAAATCTGGCATGCTCCAAGTTTTCTATGTCAAAAGTAAATTAATAATTGAATATGAATAATTTTGTGAGACATGAAAACATAAAAATACACCAACCACCACAATAGATAATGAAGTATTAGGTAAGGCAGATATTAGTTGACTTTAAAATGATGTTCTGTATGTTCAGGTAAGGTATCTGTGCACAGCAGCCTTTCAGGTTTATTTTAAATAGTCCTAGATTTAGTAACCCAATAAATATTTATCAAATAGAGCATACGTGTAATCTCCTGGGCCAAATACTCCTAACTGGTAAACTAAAATTGAAAACTATTTTTACTCTTATTTTTTCTTTTATTTAAATTAAAATGACTTTATTTATGAACGTTGTAGTTTAGTTTTTCAAACTAGAAACATGCAGAGAATTTAATAACAATGAAGCATGGGTGTAAGTAGCACATTAATGCTACTTCTTCATTATGGAAAAACCTGCCATATTCAGTAAAAAAAGATGGACATTAATCTAGAGGAACAAACTCCTGAGAAAGAATGGTCAGGGAAGGGACAGATTGATAAAATGAATATAGCTGAGTAAATAATCATGAAATAAGCACCATAATTTGATGGCTATCAAACAATTAAACAACATATTAACATTTTTTTTCCTCTGAACATTATTTTATCTTTCTTTTCTGATTCAGAGGGCATTCAGGATCTGTAGTTTATCTGAATATTACTTATTATTGCAAAGAAATGATATGTAAGCTATAAAAAAGGCAGTTAGTAGACATTTGGTCTAATAACAAACTAAAAATGGCTTTTATAAAAAGTGGTAAATCCTTCTCTTGTAAAAGTTGAGTGTGGACTACTGATCATCGACACTTAATTTGGTAAGGTAAATTTAGTCAAACTAATGCCAACTCTACCTAGATGTTTATAATTAATACATCTAATAACAATTCTTAGATAGAATTAACCAATAACCATACCAGGTTAAGTTTGAAAGACTGGATATAAACACAAAATTGTAAAGAGCCATAAAAACTAAGTCACAGTAACTAAACTTTAGGGCCTATATAAATAGCATTCTTAGCAGAAATGCTACTTATTAATTTACTTTCAATTCTCAGCAATCACTGCACCTGAGAACCAGAACTAATCCAGACAATGGTCAAATAGTGATGACTTTGAAAGGCTGTTATGCAGAAGGTTTGATGGTTTAAAAATCTTACTTAAAATTTAAACACAAAGACATTTTTTCTAAATTGTCAATACATGCAAAGAACTGTACATAGTAACTGGTTAAAAACAAACAAACCTCAATCAACTTTATGCATCCAGAAAGTACACATTTTATGATATTAGACTAATCGTAGGAAGATCTCAGTGCACCAAGCTCATAAACCACTTAGAAAGCTGTTTAAAATGTAATTAAGCCAGACCCATTTAAAAATGTGCCACAGTGATGGAGAACATTGAGCATCTGTCTGTGGCAACAGCACACTAATGCTGTGTGTGTGTGTGTATGTGTGTGTGTGTGTGTGTGTGTGAATGCCTATGTGAGTCTATGTTTGTGCACAGTGTTTTAAAATTCTTCATTTAAATGCCATTTGCTCCATCTCAGAATTGGTTAATTTAAAGATCCTTACCTATGAAAAAGTCTCCATTAACGACTATTTGGGAGTAACTGTGAATGTGTGACCTGGCTTAGGCAATAGCACATACATTATGACATAATTCATCTTCCCAGGATAACATCATTTCTCAAGCTACAGTTGAGGGCCACCTCCACCAGAATAATCACCTGGAATGCAGATTAAAATACAGATTCCTACACCCCAAATCTACCCAAATGAATCTGGGGATGGTGGGGGTGGGGGGTAAGAATGGGAATCTATATTCATAACAGGAATCCAAATAATTCCTAAGCACACTAAAGTTTGAGAACTACAACACTAGATGAAAATGCCTGAAGCACATACCTCACTTATATATCCCCGAGTTAGCACACAGTACACAGCTAGTTAAATAGTATGGATCAGCATATGCTAATATAGAAATTTCCAGCTTACAAAGAACTCAGACAACTTTGAGTTCAGATGCTAAGAGACCGGTTTAGGAAGAAAGCATCAGAAGCAGTATAGCTTGTTAGGGAAGGGATGACCACATCCTGCCCACCTTTGTATCTCCAGCACCTAGCTCAGTGCCAGAGAAATTCCGCACTTATTTCCAAAATGAAGCAGGATGATGTGTCCTGATATGAGAGGCAAGGGTACAGGAATTAGACAAATTCTACTGGCCAAGCTCACTACTCACTACTACCATTGTTCTGGAGAACCATTAAGATAGTGAAGATATGGTATACAACTTTTATGGTTCTAATAGCACTGTCAGTCAGGGAACAGGGGAATGGTTAGAACAGCACACATGGCTAAAGACAATTGTCAAGGCATGGATGAGATGTGAACAGAGTAATCCCTCAATATGCCTTCTCCCTTCCCCTCTCCCTTTCAATGTTTTACAGATATAAACATTTTGTTTGTTATTGACAACTGTTTCTGAACAGAAACAATTTTGGCTAATAGAAGCCAGAGAACTGCCTGGTTAACTTTGTATAAGGCTTATCACACCCAATGGTGATTCTGCAATGGTGATAGTTGCTGTTCTGTAAAACAACAGGTGCTAGATATTTTCCATTTTCCCCTCTAGATCTCTCCCCTCTCTCCCTCCAGCTCTGTGCTCTGGGAGGCTGAGACATATGGAATGATGGGCTGCATGATGGGCTGCATAATGGGCTCTCTTGTCCTCTGGTTCCCGGCTGAGTATGGCCAATGGAAAGTGTCAGCAGGAGACTGGAGGGGAGGAAGTGAGTAAGTGTGGAGCACTTATCTGCTTGGCTGCCTCCCTACTGGGTGCCAGGGCTGACTGAGTGTTGTACGGGTCCTAGCAGATGGACCCCTCTCTGATGTTTTTCTCTCTTCCCTTGCTCCTCTAGTTTGAAGGGTATCAACCCACCTGTTGCTAACTTTGGGAGTGCTGCAAAATTTCTTGTTGAATCAACTTCCCAGTTTGAATGTGCCATCTATTTCCTTCCAGGACCCTGACTGATAAGATAATAAGAGAGCGATTCAGAACTGCATGCGTTGTGTGGAATTTTGACACCTTCATGGAGTCAGAAGTCTTCAATTTATACATGCTCAAACTTTTGAAACAAAACTGCAAATAGGAACTGGATGGTCTCTTTGTGTAATTCAAAAGCATCTGGGAGAGAGTCTGCTCTTTAGATCAGTCAGGGAAGATGGAATTCCTACAATAGAAACTCATCTGGGGTGGTGCATATTCTTATGCAGTGCCCCTGAAATCATTTCAGTAGAGCATTTAAAGCATTTAGTTATATCTAATAATGTGGATGAAAAGTATAATGATTTTTATTCAGCTATGCATTATACACTTATTCTTGTCAGCTTTTCCTAAAACACTTTCCTTCCTCTCTGATGAGATTTTAATCTTTTATAAAGAGACACTGTTTCTTGAAAAATCTTGGTAGCTAAAGCAAAAACGTATGTGGCAATTTCTGTTTTCCCTTCTTTCGAAACACGTGCTATTTTTTCCTCTCCCCATTAGTACCTATCTTGATGGAAATGGCTTGTTCAGTACTTCATAACCCCAGTGTCACATTCTAATCCTTACAAATGATCATGTACTCTGGACCTTGTTAAAGATTTACTAACTTTATGCTTCAACGACAAGGTGGGAAATCTATATTCTGAAAATAACTGATAAAATTATCCTTGTCACATGTTTAGTTGCTACTCAGAATGGGTGCCATTAAAAAAATTTCCTTACAATTTTTGCACTTGATTTCATTTCCTTACAATTTGAGCACTTGATTTCTGCTTGATTTCATAATTCATTAGGCTATAATTATTTCAGCTAATTATGTAACCAGAGGAACAATCTCAAGCTTCATTTTATCATCCCTGCAGGATAGGTTACTGAAAGTGTTTACTTTAGTTGTTCTTGGCATCACTGCTTTCCTTATCTAATTCCAAACCAAGTGCTGCATTCAGGAGGTCTGACTTGGCACCTGGGTGCAAGGGTGGTTTCTATAAGGAGACAATGCAGGGAGAAACCTGCCGGAGTGTGGGCCTAGTTACTGCAGAGATAGATTTCATACTTCAGAGCAAAAATTACAAAATTACGATCTATCTAGGCATTTCAAAGTGGAGATATAGCTGAACTGTTACTGCCATGTAGTAAACAATTTGCTTCTTTTTTTCCTTAGGATACTAGAAAATTTTATTGTGATTAGAATTATTTCAACATCTAAAAAAATTTCCTGGTACTTGGTAACATTTTTAATGAAAAACAATATTCCCCACCAAATTTGAGAAAAGAATGGCATTTGTTTAATATTTTTGCAACTCTCTTTAATGTCTAATTTAACAGAAGAAAGCTGGATTCTTATATCTGCTTCTGCATCCAATGTGATCAATATTCTGTTCTGGTTGCTGTTTACAAAGAGAATCTGGTCTCACATAGATATTCAGTTAGAAAAGGGAGGCCCTCAAAGACCTCTTGAAAAGGTCTTAAGGACCCCTTGGGTCTGTGGACCACACTTTGAGAACTGCTAATGTATGGATTGGTAACGTCATGGAGAATGTTTGTGCATGGGCCCTATTTACTAGCATGAAAATGGTTAAAAGCCTTAGTATCAACTCTATGCCACTATACCATAGGTCAAGATAAAACAAGTAAAACACAGGCAAAAGACAGGTACTCCTTTCTGTTTGCTTTCTCTTTTCATATGAAGAAATTGATAACTTTATTTTTCCTTAAAAGAGCAGCAGGTATTAAAAAGCTCTCCCTTTAATATTTATTCTGCCCTGGGTTGAAGTGAGGCAGACACATATGAAAAACTCTTCTGGCAGATATTCATGGAAAAGGAAACAGCAGCAAGTGCAACCAAAGAACTGGCATATGTTCAAATTCCTAGCTTTATTTTATTTTATTTTATTTTTTCATTGTTTAGAGAGTTTAAGGTTTATTAGAAGAAGAAAGCAGAAGAAAGCAGGTGGGAGCCATCAGAAAAGAAAGAAAGGAAAAAATGGCTCCCCCTAGCTTTATTTTGAAACTCACAAGCTACAATTAAGTGGCTGCAAGATTACCCGGTTTTGGCAAGAAATTACAGATAATACTACAATTATTTAATGCTAGATTGTTTTTGGTCTCTAGAAACGCTCAAGTGTTCAGCCTCACTTCACCACTAAATGGCCCCTTAAACCCTCTTTCCAGAGAGAAGGAGGAATTCCTAGACAGGAAGAATGGCAGAGGCTTTGGTGTTTTGTTTAAGTTGTCTGGAAGAATTCTCTCAGTAAGAGCCAAGAGAGCAGCTGCAGGGAACAAGCCTGGATTTGACAGACTGGTAGGACAAATAGCGGGCTCTGAGGTCCTCCAGTACTTGCACTTGCAAACCTACGGAAGTTCAAGCACTCACCTCGTTGAAATGGACATCCTGCATTCCGACATCTTCCATCATGGAAGCCTCCTCATCTATGTTTGGGGTAATTACCCTGAAGGCTGTACACCCTTGTCTAAACATGCCTAGGAATTGAGAGAGCAGGAAAGAGAGTTAAGGCTATTAACCTGAAAGTGGGCAAACCTCGGGGGTTCTTCCTGCCCTATATATTTCATGTTGACTGAAATAGGCAATTTTGAAATCTATTGTCTTAGGCCAGCATTTACACAGGGAGACTGGGGGTCTTTGCTTTTCTGAGCCCCATGCCCCATTCAACCCTCATCTCTCTCAATTTCTTTCTTTTTCTCATATCTTTTTTATTTTTTACACACCTTGATTAAAATTTATACAATCTTTAAAGTCAGCAAACTGAGAAATGAGTACTGAATCAAATGATTAGTAAAATAATAACAAACTACAATTTGATTTGGCAAGATGACCAATGCTCAGACACCAAGAAAAATAAAGATGCCAAAGCCAACCAAGAGAAATATACGACTCAAAAATTACTCTGTTTCCTTCAGGCTGTCATCTTACCCACTTTAGCTGGGGATAACCCCATAACTCAGGTTAGATTAGAACATTACCCTCCTCAACAGCCACGTGGGGCCACGAACTGAAAGGGTGCCTTAGCTGGTTCCAACATCAACTGCCTCGAGGGTTAAGGAGAGTCCTTTTCCTCCACCCTAGAGAGGCACTGGATGAACAAAGAGCATGTACACTTTAGTGACCCAGGCACTCTCATTCTCTAAGGGGAAAACTGTTGTAAGGCTGGAGCTAGGATAACTGTCTGGGTCAAATTCCTTAACCAACGATGGCTCATTTGGGGTCTTCATTCATCTCATAGTTACTCATAAGCAGAGATTTAAGTCTGGCAATGTCAGCTGTGCAAAAATCATCAAGTGAAGAAGGACTAGAAATGTCTACATACTTTATTTTGAGATGGCCATGGGCAATAAAATGAAACAATAGTCAAACCTTGAATTGAGACATTCCATATTTTGGGGAAAAGAAGAACAGAGTATTTTGAAATCAAGGCTGGAAAAAGTAAGTTGTAAAGCCAGAGATTTTTTTCTGCTGTGCATTAGTGAAGAATAACCAAGCCATTCATGGATGATCTAGCATCTCTGTCCTTGTCCTAGCCTAGCCTTGCTTTTATTTTGTTATATAGAAACAAAAGATTTCCCAGTGAAAAGTACTCTTCTAGGAGCCTAAGGATGTACTAACTTACATAAAGACAGAATTATAAAAGCCAAGCACCCATGTTTTAGGCTACCAGGTTAAATGTATAACTCAGCTCTGGTGGAATGCAACTAAGATGATGCCCAAAGTGCGTTCCCTCATTGCCCATATGAACAGAATGCCAGCGGGCTGGAGAGCCTAGGAAAAGAAGGGAGGGAAGGAGACTGAAGTCTGTCCATGCAAAGTTGCAACAGAAGATCCCCACACCACTGAGTGGCATGTGAACAGAGTAGCTGTGGCCGCTGGGGCTGGGCCGACCCTCAGGCTCACCTCCCCGGGTCCTCCTCTGGCAGGTGCTGTGGCTGTAGGGCAAGAGGGGCGGCTCCCGCCGGAGGGCTATGTCTGCTTCTAAACGTGAGGAAATGTATTACCTGATAAACGGTCTTAACAGGAAATAGTCATGATAGTAACTGCCTATGAGGCCCTCTAATTTCTTTCTCTTTTGGGCTCCGATATATAACTAACCTGGACACCCTTAAAATTCCACTCCAAATCATCAGCTTTACCAGAAATATACATTTTTTTTGGCCTCCATGTTTTTAACTTTATATCACTTCTCACTTCCTAAATGTACTACCCCTCAGCCCAGATCTGATACTGCTGTTCTCCAGACTATGGGCTTTTCCAGGAACCTCAGAATTCCAAAAACAAACACCACAGTTTGAGACTGATGATTTTGAAATGTAAATGAGCAACTGGTATTTCACCAAAAGGAATGAGTGAAAGACTTTATGGTCTGCTAATCTGGGAACAAATATATAATGTACAAATTAGCAGCATTCATTCCATGCCTCCTTCCTTCCACTGGGAGGACAGGTTTCCTTCCAGCAAGCCTGTCTTCTCAAACAATAATAGAAAATGGGCTGTGTTCCAGAAAATGATGATTGATAATCTCCAATTACAACTGTCTACTGACTGATAAACGGTTCCACTGGGAACTATCTCACAAGGAAAACAAAATCAAATCTTTTCAGTTCTAGATTGGCCTTTCAAGTACCCCCAGATGTAAAGATCATTAACTAGTTTTTGAAGATGGAGCCATCGGCAAGGATATATGACAATATGTCATTTACTTTTCTTTTTAATACTGGTGAGTCTGCTGTGCCTATCCAGTCAAGCAAATGTCATGTCAGGGAACAAAACAATGAATATCGTTCTCTTTCTCACACACAAAAATCTCCCACCTCTAAATCTTCCTGAATGGCTCTCCAACAGGACACTCTGTCTTGTCTTTACTGCTTTGTAAAGGTTTATATTCATTTCACAAAACATAGGAATTGTTTCTTACCTTTCCGTGTGAGATATTCTGCCACCAGGGCTGTTACGTGGACATAGCACATTGCCGCCTGTAAAGAAAGACACGAGTACTAGAATCATCATTTATGCTCACCAACAGACAGAAACTAATGACAGTACGTATGTATGTAAGATCTCAAAGCATCAGCCAGTGTTTCTAAAAATTTATTGGCCTTTTGAAGGGCAAGTCAAAAAATGGAGGCCAAAATCTTACAACCAGTTGTCTGAAACAACAGCTGAGAGGTTGAAAAAGGAAGTTCAAAAGCAAAAGATGTGTCAATTATCAATTTCAAAAGAATCAACTGATAGAAATTACAGAAAGGACACATGGATTTTCAGGTGCTAATACAAAAATTTCTCTTGACTTAAAGGAAAAAAAAGATGAAGTTGTAATTTTTTTTCCAGACAAGAGAATTCTGAATCAAAATCTTAATTCAATCTTAAATGGGTAAGATTACAAACACCTTACAATGAAATTTAAAAGTTACTTTTACCAAGATGCCATAGTGTTTAAAAGCAAATCTACTGTAAGATTCTAATGCATGAGCCCCTGGTTCTTGTCAGTTGGGCCTGCTACCACTCTGGTGTGCCCTCTGCTGAGGTCTCATCCCTAGCTGGCTGATTCTCACAAGGCTTGAATATGTAAAAATACATATAAGTAGTGTAGCCTAACACTATGTTCTGTACTTAATTAATAGAAAAATCTGTTAGACTGTGGATTTGCCACATTATAAAATCTGTATCTTATGTGTTTTGTCCCTTTCCCCAGAGCATATCATGATAACATCCTCAAAACAGGCACTCAAATATTTGATGGTTTCTTGATCAGATACATAAAACCAGAGATGGCTGGAACTAGAAGACATCCTGTGAATTATCTGCCTTAATCCCTTATTTATAGAGAAACAACTGAAACTCAGTGATTTTTTTAAGAGACCTGGATCACACAAATCATTTAAAAAAACCTTAAAATCTGAGAATGACATAAAAATATGACTATTAATATATGTAATTCATCTTACTATGGCTAATATAGTTTAGATTCAATTTAGGGTCAAAACAGAATTGTAATACAATGTGTACTTTTTAGCACATTGGGCCCCTTAAATAACCAATATGTAAAAATAGTTAACACAAATTTCAGACTTAGAACATTAATTATACTAATGTAAAAAACTGTATAATTTAAAAGTAGAAGCATGTTTGCTTTAGTAATATCATTGATCACATCTAAATGTCTTAGGAGCACACCTGAACAGAGTTCTCAAGGAAACACAATCTGCTTTACAGTCTATTGTTTGCATTCTTTTCCCTGTTTTACAGATGATGACACTAAGGCACAGAGAGGCTAAATAACTTGTCTGAAGCCACAAATTAGTAGGTGTCAGATCTGGGGTTGAAAGTTATTCTCCAGATTTTACATACTCAACATCCACGCCATGCTGTCTACACATAGAAACACATTTCAGTTGTGTAAAAGAGGGAACTTTCTAAAACCTATCACATCTGAAAAGGATCACATCATAAAAGAGAAAGTGATGCCCTACCATTATGTTAATAGCAGAAAAATTAATCTTATTATAAAATAACTGCATTTTAAAACTAGAGAGGACATTAGCAACTGACATGTACTTTAATTAGCAGGCAACTACATGAAGATGTTTTCTAAAAGCTTTCAAAGAATGTTTTTTTTTTAAATGAAACAATTTATTCTCAGTATCATCCCATATAATGAAAAGAACAAAAAATGTATCCTTTTTTTTTCTTGACAGTCCTAAAACAGTAATGATTCTGAAAAATGACTAAGAATGACACTTTTTTGGTGAAAACTATGTGTTTGTGGCAGGGGAGGAAATGATTCAAGTACCTTCACTTGGTCATTTTCAAAGAACGCTCTTTTGTGATAGAAATATCCCCTTACAATCTTTAGATTATTAAAATGCTTAGGTAACTATAAAGAGACTACCACTGTTTGAAGTATCACACATTTTAAATTGGCTTCCTTTAATTAATGGGATTTTTTTTTTTCAAATTGACTTCTTTTGATTTACGGAATATAACTATTTTTTTTCAGGAACCCAGATCAAGAAGCTTGCATGTTGAGGTGATGAAAAAGCTGGGGTGATGGTAGTGACTGTTGTAAATATAATTACCACTGCTGAACTGTATACTTGAAAGTGGTTAAAATGGCAAATTTTGAGTTGTGTATATGTTGCTACAATAAAAAGTTAAAAAATCAAACAAACAACCACGGAGGCTTGCATGGCTACCTCTGAGAGATCCCCGTTTTTGACGTGGATTTTGGCCATGCTGTCGAGCCACGTCTTCCTGAGCTCTGGAGTGCTGGCGTACGACTTGGCCAGGCTGTACTGCAGGTCCACGAGCATCTCAGGGTCATTCTCATGCTCCTTCATCTGGGCAGTGGCCATCAAAACCGTGCGTATCCTTTTGGTCAAATCCTTCACATCGGAGGAGAAGCTGGTGTGCTGAAACGAGGGTGGAAGGAGGATACTTGTCGTTCATCTATTTTCTGCAGTACATACACAGAACAGAAGATGAGGCAGAGTCCTGGGGTAAAAGATCAAATGGGACCAGACCACACACCTTAATGAGCCTGTCACTGTTGGCACAGTTGTTGATGATAGACAGGGACTGCTGGAATCTGGTTCCCCCAATTCCAACAACATCTGCTATCAGCTGGCTGACAGAAATAATGACCTGAGGGATAGAGAAAAGTGAGCATATCAATTAACATTCAAAGGACTTCCCAGGCTTGGTTTCTGTTGGAAGTTAGGATAGATGCATGAGTACAGGATACAGGTGGGATGATTTGAGCAGTGATTACTTTCAAGCAGTGAAAAGGTCTCATTTTTTTCCCCTTTTAGGAATTATTCCAGAAAGTGATTGTGCTATCTTTAAGTACTTAATTTGCAAAGCAAAATGCTAATCAGGAAAATAAAAACAATAAGAATTAGATAAGCCTGCCTTACTTGGATATTTGTTTACCTACTACTTTCTCGAATACAAAGGAATGCCTTATTATTTATCTCCTTGGGTTTTTGGTTTGAACTTACTTGTATTAAATATTCAACAGGCAGACTGTCCTTTGCATTTTTTATGTGAACATATTCGTATTAAATATGTAACAGGATTTGCCTCTTCGGATCTATGAACAACACCTTTTTACCTGGTGGCTCAAGCTAAAAATGGTGATGTTATCTATATTCCCTCATTTTCCCTTCCAGGTAAAATCAATCACTACATACTGTCAACTCAGTCTCCTCTGCTTTCTAATCTCACCATCCCTGGTCCAGGTCACCATCATCTTAGATTTGACAGTGGTCTCCCAAAGGTCTCTCCAGATAAAGTCTTGACTCCCTCCAATGTATTCTCAACACTGGTGCCCAGGAGATCCCTCCATGTGCTCAATGATGTCCTCTGCAACTCATTCTCGCTCAGCTCAAAACTCCACTGTCAGGAACTTCTCCAGTTCCCCAGATGGGCTCTACCCTTGGTGCATTCATGGCCTGGAACACACTTGTTCTTCTTCCCTTGCTAACCCTGACTCATCCTTCACTTCCTGGGAGAAGCCTCCCCTGACCCCAGAACCCCAGCCAGATGCCCAGCTTAGTATTCCTACTTCTCTCAAGTTCCTATATTATAGCACTTGTCATACTGCATCCTAAGAGCTTTAGTATTTGACCATATCCTCCATAGAGTCTATGTTCCATGAAGGTCAGAAAGGGTTCTATTTTGTTTAGCATACAAACAATAAATATTTGTTTTTAGACTCATCAGTATCTTCCAAGGTTCCCAGGAGAGAATTTGGGATATGCTAACTCTGGAGAGACACAGATAGGTCATGAGAAGGAAAAGAGAAAAGAATCACCATGGGCTTTTTTTTTTTTTTTAACCTACGATGTTTATTGTGAAGTATCCTTGCATAGGTTCTGATATTTCTTGATTCATTCATTGGAATTTCAATCAGTCCAACTATCTTGATTCAATATTTAAATGGCAATTTACCAGTAGAAATATGTCTTGGGCCCAGATATTATAATATGGCAGATGAAATAAACCAAACCAGTAAATGTGACTGTCTTCTTGGAAATTAGTAAATGTGATACTCAAAAATTTCCTGCTAAAACAGAATTACGTGTATGATAACCTTGCGTTGGAAAGCTAAGCCACACATACTTGCAAATGTGTCCGGACAAAAGATTTCTTTCCGGTGTAGTCGAAGTTATTCCTCATCAGGAAGTAGAGCAGCTGGGAAGCCTCCATTCTGATGGAGCTCAGTTTGGAGTTACAGCACTTCAGGATCTCATAACACAGAGCAGCACACATGTCAGCTCTCCCTTCATAAAAGGTCAAGGGAAACTGGGCAAAACATGAGAAAGGACGCCAAATAAGGATTAG
>PVKY010009708.1:0-13126 GCA_004027775.1 Bradypus variegatus
CCCTTAGTTGGGAGGGCTTTCCAGGCCTTAGTGGCCGCAGTGGCAATTTGTGTGTAGGTGCCAGGGGCATATTGTATCTGAGCAGGAAGGCCTTCATATTGACCTGTGCCCGTCAGCATTTCCACCGTAATGACTGGCTGTCCTTCCTGCTGTGCTCGGCCCGCTTGGCGGACTATTTCAGCACAGCATTCCTGGAACTCACTACACCACAAAAGAAAATCTCCCCCGCTCAAGGCGGCCCTGCACAACTGTTGCCAGTTGCTAGGTGTCAGCCAAGTCTCCTGGTACGACTCCACAATGGCCACTGTGAAGGGAGCCTGTGTGCCATAATTGGTAACTGCCTCTTTTAATTGTTTCATTTCTTTAAATGAAAGTGGATCATGCTGTCTTGCAGGCTGGCCCTGACCTTGAGCAGGAGGGACCTCTCGAACTAAATAGGTCATTGGACTTAGAGGCACGACCCCGCGGGCGCGCCGAGTTTTGTCGGCCTCTTCCCTCTGAGCCATCCACTCATAAGTATATGGGGGTGGCGGTGCCGAGGCGAAACTGTCCCTAGTCTCGGAATTTTTGACAGTACTTGGAAAATTTACTACATTTTTCGAATTTAATGTCCTTAATTTTCTTTCTAATTTTTTGATGTCCCTTTTAAGTTTTTTTGATTTTGAATCATCCTTTGAACTACTTTCATTTTCAGTCTGAGAGGCGGAGGACGCCACGGACTCCTTTCCTCTTAGTTTCCTTTTAATTTGTATTTCATCTGTTTCACCTAAATTATCCCCCTGTAGGGATCTATTTGTTTCTTTTTCCTGTATTTTTCCAAAGGTTTTCTCAAAATTAGATAATTGTTCTTTAATTTTAACATGACTTGTGAGGAGAGCATCTTTCACAAGCCTCCAAAGGGAGAATGTCGCAATGGGGACTTCATTTGGACCCCGTTCTCTAAGGGCCTTTTGTAATTTAGTTTTTATTTGTTTCCAATCTGTGATATTAAAACTTCCCCCTGTCAGGAACCAAGGACTTACATCTCCTATGATTTTTATGAAATCGAGTGCGGTATCTGACTTAATTGCAGTTCCCTGTTTTCTTAATAATTCCTTCAGTTCGGAAGCCAGCCGAACTTGTGAAGTAGAGTTACCCATTATCTTTTTTTTATTTGTCTTTAAGACTCTTAGGTGCACCTATTCCGGGACTCTCGCCCGATCCTCCCCCGGTCCTTACCGTGGAGCCTCGTCCGCTGATCCCTCGTTTCCGATCTCGGTGGAACCTCCAATTGCCGGTGGCCGTCCGGCTCTCGAAGCCGAGTCGGGGGAGGGGCGTCGAGGTTAGCTAAGAAATCAGCACTCAGGAGACAAGTTCGGTTTCATCATTCAGGGCTCGAAGCTCCCCTTTATTTTTTACATGCCTATTTTATACCCTAGTACTTCCCTCTAATTGCAGGGTCAAAACCCAGGCCAAACTTGTTTTTCTCTTCCTTATCAGAAACGTTCCGTTTCTTGAAAAATGTTTGCGCACTTTGTTCTTAGAAGCTCTGCACACCCACGCCCAAGGACAAGCCATAATCGCAAGATAGCAGGAACATCTGTTTGCTGTTTTTCAACCGAAGCTTGCTCAAACTTTAACCTCTTAATGGCCTGCGACTTCTCATTTCAAGGAGGTGTAAAGGGAATGCTTAATTCCCAGGCACAGCCTCTTGCAGGAGGCAACACTAACTCAACCGCCTTGTAGTACAGTCAAGGCTATCGAGGCCCAAAGAGGTTGGGGAGCTAGTCCAAGGCCTCTGCAGGCAGAGCTGAGGCTGCAGCCCATGTCTGTGGATTCCATTGCTCTTCTGTTTCCTGTTCTTGGTTTCTTGGAGGACCTAGCAGCAGATGGCAGTGGAAGAGTCAGAAATCCTGAGCTTGGAAAGTCAGAGAAGAATTGAGCTCCTAAGCTCTTCTGCTTAAATATGGAAAACCACCACTTATAGTCCACTCCAGAAAGACTCTGTAGTATTCTAGAGCTCACTTGTTAGGGCCCAAGGCAGAATGAGGGAAATGGTCAGAAATCCTCAATTAAGTGTGCTGGCTCCAGCATCTTTGAGTGATTCTAATTGGTTGGTTAGTTGGTTGACAAACCTGGTCTCAAAGGTGACCCACACAAACTGAAGTTAAGATGCCAGAGTTCCCTTGGTATAATTTAGATAAAGAAACTAAAATCATAGACATATAGAAATGTTGGGGTGTAGTTATTATAAACAGACTACCTAACTGCTCTCTAAACATATTTTCAAGAGAACCAAAAAGAAACTTCCTTCATCAAGCATTGAGTAATACTTTGGTGAGGAAAGAACCAGTATCTCTGAAAAATGGTTCAGTGGCTATTTTTGAAGACACTGCAGTTGGATGGACTTCTTGATTTCAGTGAGGATTCGGGGATGGCAGTGGCCACATAGCAGCACTTAACCACCAGAAGTAATGGGTATGGCAACCATGGAAAGCAGCCTGGCCAAGGTGGGAACCCAGGTGGTCTAACCTTCAGTGGTGGATAAATGATCATGCGTCCCTAGGGCCAAAATAAATGTGTAGATCACTAAGGTCTGATTTAATTTTTAAAACTGAGAAAACAAAACCAAAACTATATATATATATCTCCTCTCCATGAGTGTGGGCTGGACATAATGACTTGATTTTAATGAACAGAACATGGCAGAAGTAATGGGATGTCACTTCCAGGATCAGGTTATAGAAAGACGGGGCTTCTGCCTTCGGTGCTCCCTCTTACTTTCTTTTGGATTGCTCACCCTGGGGAAAGCCAGTGCCGTGTTGTGAGGGATGGAGAGGCCCGCATGGGAAGGGACCGAGCTTGCCAGCAACCATTTATTGAGCTTGGAAGAGGATCCTTCCCCATCCAGCCTGGCCATGGCTGCCGCCCCAGCCAACACCCTGAGTGCAGTCGTGTGGGAGATGCTAAGTCAGAGCCACCAAGCTGAGCTACAACCAGATTCCTGACCCATAGATGCTGTGAGATAATAAATGCTTGTTGTTTTCAGCTGCTAAGTTTTGGGGTGACTTGATATGCAGCAATAGATGACTAATGCCTAGGATCAGGTAATCAATTCAATTCTGATTATAGGCTGCCTCAGAATTGACTCGCTGGGGCCCTGAGCTCATCCTATAGCTATTTCCGCAGTTCCCTGGTGCTTAATTGAAATATATAGGCTATCAGACTCCCCTATTGGCTCCCAAGCCTTTTAAATAAGGGCTATTATTGTAGGAAAGATAAAATGGAAGCCCCTGGAACTCTTCTTCCTTGCCAGAATAGTAAATTAAAAGCAATAACATATTCTATGCATTCTATGCTGAATTGCATAGAATGACATTACCTAAAACTTGAAAATATTGAAATATTTTGAATTTGAATATTGAAAACTTGAAATATACATGGGCAGTTATTTCTGGCACATTACCATTTAACATACCTGTTTGGTGGGGATAGCCAGTCACTTGGAGATTGAAAAGTAGCAGTCAGTTATCAAAAGCCTTGTCAGGAGGAGACTCCCGTTGCAGTCCCTGATCCAGGAGTGTTCTCTTTATCACAGCAAGTCGGCATTGTCCTTGTCCCTGGTTTGCAGCTGTGTATTTGGCAAATGCTATTTTCTCCAACCTATTAAGAAGACAAAGCTAGAAGTACTTTTAAGTATCCTTGTGATTAAATTAGACTCACCCAGATAATTCAGGACAATCTTCCTGTTTTAAGGTGAACTGATTAGCAACTTTAATGCCATGTGCTTCTTTAATTCCTGTTTGCCATGTAAGGCAACACATTTGTAGGTTCTGAGGAATGTGGGCATCTTTGGCTGGGGGAGTGGGTGCAGCATATCCTGTTACCACACCCATTGTTTAGGTGTAAAACTTTATGCACATTACTTAACCTCTTAATCCTCAGTTTCCTCCTTTGTAAAGTAGGAATGATAGACGTTATTGAGATGTGTAAGGATTAAATGGAATAAATATGTGTAAAGCACTTGGCAAAATATCTAGGACATACTAAAAGCTTGACTTTGTAGTGCTCTCTTTCCTTGCTCAAAATTAAACAAATACACAATGTAGAACTCCAAAGCCTGTGCCCTGAACCATAGAGTCCTTAAATAAAGCTTAGAACTACCTCCGGACAGTCTGAGCAGAGGGGTCAGCCCAGGCAAAGGCTCAACATTCGGTTTCAGTACCTCCCGCCTGCCTTGTGCCTGGGTGATGTGGTTCCTTTACTGTCTTCTGTGACACCCCAAGCACACCACCCTCGAGGTTTCTGCCACTTGGCAGTGATTGTCCTGGGAAGGGAGTGCTCTCCTGGTGTCTGCAGGGGGACAAACAGATCACCGAGTATGTGCCTGGCAAATGGCTCATTCCTCTATGGATGGTGATAAATATTCCAAAGGAATCAGCATGCAGTGCCCAGAGGCTGGCTTTGGACACAAAAATAGCAGCACTATTTACTGTTCCAGGTGCCCCAGGATTCCTGATGTCACTTGAGCCTGGCAATTCTGGGAAGTGGGACAGGGTGGGGGCATGGGGGTTGGGAATCACCATTAAGCCTCTGGGGAAATTGAGGGATGGAGGGCATCCTTGTTCCCTGGGGCTGCTGTAACAAATGCCACAAGCTTGGTGGCTTAAACCAACAGAAATTCATTGTCTCATCGTTCTGGAGGCCAGTGTCAGAAATCAAGGTTTGGGTAGGGCATGCTTCCTCTGAAACCTGTAGGGGAGGGTCCTGCCTTCCCTTTTCCTGGCCTCTGGTGGTTTGTCCAACTACCCTTGGCATTTCTCAGCTTGCAGCTGCAGCACTTCAGTTACTGTTTCGGTCATCACATGGTCTTCTCCTCGTGTCTATCTGCGTGTCCATATTTCCCTCTTCTTTTAAGGACATCAGGCATATTGGATTAGAGTCTATCCTAATACAGTTTGACTTCATCTTAACTAATCACTTCTTCAAACACCCTATTTCCAAATCAGGCCACATTCGTGGGACCAGGGTTAGGACTTGAACATGTCTTTTGGGGGACACAGTTCAACCCATAACAGAGGGCCAGTCACTTTGTGGGGGTGACACTGCTTCTTGGTGCCAGGCATCCTGACTTCACTCGAGGGGTCTCTCCACAACTCCCTGCCCTTGCCCCGGGCTTCTCTTAGCTAGCAGGATGGTGGACAGGGAGTGAAGTGGTTTAAGTTTCAACTCCTCTTTCCCAGGTTCCTATATCCAATGAGAAGAATTGCATAGAGCAGTTCCTGAACACTCACCTCGGTTGGGTCTCTTCCTCCTACCCCAAGTTCCTAGTGCCTGTTACTATCACTCCAGTTGTGCTGTCTTACACTTAGTCTCAGTCTCTTGGCTGTCCTGGGTTTGAGTCTTATTTCTCCCAACTCTTTGGGTTTGGGGATCTCTATGTTCTTCCTTTACATTGCTTGATAAATATTAGTTGAATTGGATTAGTGAGTAGAGAAGGAAGTAGGTAAGCCTCTATTTCAGTGGTTCACACTCCTGGCAGAATCCTGCCCTTTGGCTAGGAAACATTTGAAAGCGGCGTGGGACACGTGGGTGTAATACAGCGGCTTGGGGGAGCTGTCGGCATTCCATGGGTGGGAGGCTTGTCATCCTGGATGTGCAGAATGTGCAATGAAGAATCATCCCATCCAAAAGGCCAATAGTGCTCCCAGCTGAGAAAGATGCTATGATTGGATACTCAGCCCTTGCAAAATTAGAGCCACTTTCTAGTCAATAGATTAAAAAAAAATCTGTTAATGGTAAAGAAGAGCTTTTGAAATGGCTGATCCACAGCTCATTAGCAGGTAGCATTGGGTAGTAGACAGAGTAAGGCCTGGGGGTTCAGGCATGAGCCCACTGCCTGGGTTGATGTTGCCACTCTGCTGCTGACTGGATATGAGACCTTGCGCAAGGTGGTTTATTCTCTGTGCCTCACTTTTCACTATTTGTAAAGCAGAAACAATAGTAGCAGCTACGTGGTTTTCTGTGCCTGACACATAGTAAGGGTCTAATAGATGTTAGATATTATTGTAATTACTGCCATCTAAGGGACCTGAACAAGGTACATCTCGGCTCTCTGCCTCAGCTTTCTCACATGCAGAAGGAGGTAATAGTCTGATTCATGCAACAATGTGGATAAAGCTTGCAGACATCATGTTGAATGAAATAAGCCAACACCAAGGACAAATACTGTATGATCTCACTAATATGAAATCATTGGAATAAGCAAACTCATAGCAGGTTACCAGGGGCCAGGGTGGAGGTAGAGAATGAGGAGTTAATGCTTAAATTGAACAGAGTTTCTATTTGGGATGATGGAAAAGTTTGGGTAATGGATGGTGGTGATGGTAGCACAACACGGTGAATGTAATTAACAGCACTGAGTTATGTATTTGAATATGGCTAAAAGGGGAACATTTAAGATATATGTGTGTGTGTGTGTGTGTGTGTGTGTGTGTATTACTAGAATAACCACAAAGGACTGTACAACACAAACAGGGAACCCTAATGTAAGCCATGCACTATACTTAATAGTACAATGATAATATTCTTTTATTTATAACAAATGTACCACACACATGCAAAGTGTTAATAATAGGGAGTATATATGGGAACTATATATTTTCTGCATGATTTTTCTGTAAATCTACAACTTCTCTAATAAAAAAAAGAAGAGGATAATACCTACTTCAGAGTACTTTGTAATATTAAATGAAAAACGTACAACGCTTGCAACAGCTTCATGAAAGTTTTACTCCCATTTTTACAGATGAGGAAATGGAGGCACAAAGGTTAACTAATTTGACCAAAGGCACCACGCTGTAAGTAGGATAACTGGCTCCTTTTTCTTAGGAAGCAGCTAGAACAACCCTTGGCCTGTGAGCATCCAACAAACGTGAGCTCTCACTCATGGAAAGCAGAAGCCTCCTCTCTGCCCAGCACACACCTCGGAGCACACACACAGCTGCGGAAGCACAGCCACCCCCAGTTGGCAAAGAGACGACCCTGACCTTGGCGGCGCCCTGCGCAGCCAGCGGCGGGCTTCCCAGGCTCCCTTCCCGGAGAGGCTGCGCGACGAGCAGCGCGTGGGCCGGGGGCCAGAGCGCAGGAGCCTGGTCCTTCCCTCCTGCGGCCCCTGTGCAACCCCGGGCGGGTCAGGGAACAGTGGGGGGGCCTCGGCTTCCCTCAGGAGGAGGAGGTGGGAGCCCCGTTTCTACCTGCCTCTGTAATGGGAAACGGAAGGGGGGACGGCGCCGCGGTGTCCCCTGTCTCTCTAAGTGGGTGCACCACCCTGGGTTGCTGAGCCACGTGGCCTACGGCGGAGACCCGGATGGTTCCTTGGACTCTGCCGACGTGGGGGTCCGTTCCTGCGGTGACACGGGGATGGGCCTGGCACAGAGGCGCCCTCAGAAGATCCTGGCTGCGTGGGACAGAGCGACAGACGGACTCGATCTGGGCACCTGGCCCCTCCCAGCAGTGTCCCCGGGGGAAGCCGCTTGAACTCCCGGACCCTTATTTCCCTGACTGTAAAATGGGGAGGAAAATGCCCAACTTGCCTCCTCACACACTTTTTTATTAGGCTCGATAACGGTAATGCAATAATGACCATATACTCAGTGCTTATTATGTGCCCAATACCATGCACTTCAGACACAAACTTATTCAGTCTGTGTCACATCCCCAGGCGGCAGACACCAGGATCTGTGTTTTACAAAGGCGGACCCTGAATCTCAGAGCGGCTAGGAGCTCACCCGCGGCCAGGCAGCCCACGAACCACACAACTTGCATAGAACTCACTCACTCAGCCAAGTGTGGAAAGGCCAGCGGGAAAACTGCTGTTAAAGCACCTACTATGTGTGAGACATTTGCATTCCTGGTCTTATACTATGGCCCCACAAGACCAAGGCTTTTTGGAAAGGGTTGAGGGGGTGGGGAGGGACAGTGGTTATTGGAACGAGGCAGGTTAGAGGTCAAGACAGCCGAGGCAGAGTCAGACAGGGTGCCGGCTCCCAATTCCAACATTTGAAAGAACGGACACTCCCCACTGAGACAGCTAAACTTGCTGAGCCTCAGTTTCTACATCCCTCAAAATTTGCTGAGAGATGATGTGTATAAAGTGCTTACCTCAGTGCTTGGCTCTGAGATAAATGGTAGCTATCATTAGCTGTAATTATGAGTTTCCAGTGGCGGAGCCTTAAGGGGATAAGGGAGAGGTTTATTTTTCCTTCCCGTTGAGCCCCTCCCATCCCTCTCCCAAATACCAGTCTTACATGTCATTTAAGGCCATTAGTAAGCCCCAGGCTGCAAGGACCTGTCATCACAATATTAGGGATGACAAAGACCCTTTTGGCACCTGTGACAGGGGCCAGGACCAAATCACTGGCTGTGAATTTCAGTGACAGTGTAGAATTGGGTGAGTGGGGAGGTGGAGGGGAGCTTTACCTGCTCCCCGGTGGGCGGCTTGTTCACTGCAGTGGTTCTCTAACTCCAGCAGGTGTTGGAATCTTCTGGAAGGCTGGCTAAAACAGACTGTCAGCTCCACCCCAGTCTCTGATTCAGAAGGTCTGGGGTAGGGGCTGAAGACTTGCATTTCTAACAAATTCCAAACCTCTGCTCTTCTAGCTAAGCTGTGTTGATTCTTAAAAGAATGGAAGTACATTGAATTAACTTCACTTGTGATAGGAAGGAAAACAAATTCTGGTTCATGGACCACACTGGGAATTACTGAGCTAGAGAAATGGGAAGGGCTGAACTGGATCCCTCTGGAGAATTTCTCTTTCTGGGAGAAAGTGTTTGTTTGTTTTCCCTCTGAGTCACCTAATGAGTGTCGAAGGTCTCAGCTACTAGACGTTGGTAGGGGGAAGCCCGAGCTGGAAATGGGGTGCGAGCAGCCCCTGGAACAGAGCAAGGTGGGGTGAGGGAACTGGAGCCCATTTAGGAAACGGCCTTCTGTCCACACAGGACTGTCCTTGCCTTCTCGCCCCTGTTGTGTGTCACCCCCAGGGCCGGGCACAGTTTTCTTCCCAGCTGGGCTGACTGTCGTCTCAGGGCAGAGCTAGGGCTGCGGGCACTCGCTGACAGCCTGAGGTGATCTGGGGCTGGATGGACCCAAATAGGCCCTTGAAGAATGGACTGCTTTTTTTTTTCTTTTTCCTTGGTGGCTGTTGGTAGGACGTGGTGAAGGGCCATGGGCTGGGTCACTGAAGTCTGAACAGAGGCAGATGATGCTCTGGGAGGGGCTGGGGGCTCGGCTCCCTCTGATCCGCCCACTTTTGAAGGTCGTTCTCCTGCTCGGGGTCCGACTGCAATGCTTTGGTTTTCCAGGCCTTGCCTCCCGTCCCTGTTCACTGCAGGCTCAGCCACTGGGTGCAGCTTGGCGTTTCTGGATACATCTGTGGAGGTAACTCTGACTCACCAGCCCCCTCCCCGTGGCCTGTAAACCAACCAGCCTGTGAGGACACGTGTTTTCCAATATACCTCTTTGGCTGCCTTGGTGTGGCTATTAAGCCATTTCAGCAAAAGAGATTCATTTCATGAGAGACCTAGTGACTCTCCAGTCAATGTCAGGTGAGGGGAAAGATTTCCATCTGGGTGGAGCAGTTAAGGAAGAAAAGGGAAGGGAGTCTGGGCCCCTTCTCATTTGTGGCAGACCCTCCACGATCAGCTGGGAGAACAAGGCTCTGCAGCCTGCAGGACTCGGTTCTGTGCAATCACAGATAAGCTGTTCCCATTTTCTTCCAGCACTGCCGAGAATTGATAAAACCCACGGCCCGAGTTTGCACAGGCTAACTAGACTTGGAACAGAGCTGAGAGCTCCTTGGGCCAAGGGGTGGCAAAACGGTTTTATTTTGTGCCCCCGTGATTGGTTGGGAGTGCTGCTGGAAGCTCTGCCTTGGAAGCCGACTTGCGCTCAGGGGGAAGTGGTGGCCTCCTCTCATCGTCACACCTGCCTTGGGAATGGGCTGGGAGAAGGATCGTCCTGGGCTGTATAGTGACCGTCGTGCTTAGAGCCCTAGGGCTGCCACAGCAAGTAAGTTCTCCCAGTTGTGGAGGCTGAAGTCTAAACCCAAGGTGTCAGCAGGGCCTGCTCCCTCTGAAGTCTGTAGGGAAGATCTGTTCCCTGCCTCTCTCCTGGCTTCTGGTGGTGGCTGACAATCCTTGGCTGTGGCAGCTTCACTCCAAAGTCTGCCTCTGTGTTCACTTGGCCATCTCCTCTCTGCATCTGTCTGTTTCTCTTTGTCCCTTCTGATAAGGACACCAGTCACAGTGGGTTAGGACCCACCCTATTCCAGTTTGTCCTCATCTTACCTAATCACATCTTCAAAGACCCTATTTCCAAATAAGGTCACGTTCATGGGACCCAGGGTTAGGACTTGAACACATCTTTTGGGGAGACACAGTTCGACCCATAACACTGCCCCAGCCTGATCCTCTTTGTCTATGGAACCAAAAACCAAGTCCCAGTGAAATCAAAACACCTATCCCAGTTCACATCACTTGTTAATGGTAGATTTAAGACGAGAACCCAGGTTCTGCAGCACCATTTCAGTAATGTTAATTTGATACATTTCCATTCTCTTAAGAGTGGGAAGAGCAGAGGCTTTGTAAACAAGCCTGACTTCAGATCCCAAATCCATCATTTATCATCTATGTGACCTTGGGCATGTTGCGTAACCTCTCTGTGCTTCATTTCCTCATTTGTGAAATGGAATAAAAGCACCTGTTTTATTATTCGGAGGATTGACTATGATACCGGTAGGCGTAGCACAGGGTCTCACACATAAATACTGAATTTCTTTCCTTTTCTCCACCAGGAAGTTATGTGCGTTGAGATGACAGTCTTGGGACCAGTGTGGGCACCAGGTCAGTGACTTCATTATATAGTTGTAGATCTGGTTTCCTCCCTGGTGAACTACGGATTTGGGGCCAGATCATTTTCAAGGTTCCTCCAGCTTTAAGGTTTCTTTTGACCATTAAAGGACTTTTCTTTAGTTGTTCCTATGAGCTGGTACTTGATCAGTGAGCCCTGGAAGATTTTCTGGAGTCAAACCAAGGTTTTTCTAGGTGCAAATGCCATTTTCAGCATTCTGATTCTCTTGAATGCCTCACAGCTCATAGCCTGAGACCCTGGGGAGTGACACTCCACTGAGTGTAATGGATTCTCCTCTCAGCCACCTTCAGTGAAGGAGAGCTTCTGGAGGGGAGGAAGTGGTCCAGTTGTTGCAGGGTCCCACTACCTTGCAAGGGCCACAGGTTTGAGGAAAGGTCTCCAAGGTTTAGTCACGGCCCAGGGACTTGGAGCTTGCAAGGACTGGGTTAGTCTGTGACTGTGGAACCCTGACCCAGCCACTTCCTGCAGGCTCTTGATGTTTCCAGGCATTAAATGTGGAAGCTACTAAGTGACCCTTTTGTCCTCGAGTCAGGGGCTAAATAGACCATCAGAAAAGGCTGCCACCTCCTTGGTAGGGAACTGGAGGGAGCTGTAATACATTGGTATGAACGGCTTTACATTCTCTGAAAGACATTTCAGGTTAACCAAAGCATTCTGCCTCTGAAAGGAGGGGAGGGAGGGAGGAGAGAATTAGCCCAAAGAGCTGGGCTCACGTAAGATCTGTAAATAGGGACATGGAAACTCATGGAAGAGGCACAGCAAGGCAAAGTAGAATGGGCAAGTCTCGGAGAGTGCATTCTAAGACATAAATAACTAATGAGAGAGAAGCCAAATTTCCTGGAGACTCTTTGAGGGCCACGAGGTAACAGTTTCTGATAACCAGGATCACAGAAGCAGTTTATTGTTGGAAAGAGAAGCACTGACGGGGATAAAAGAAGGCTTTGGTACTCATATTTGTTCATTTATTGATTCAGGCAACAAACGCTTCTTCACTGCATTATGTGTACCTGGCTCTATGCCAGGTGTAGGGGAAACAACCCTAATTCAGGCACTGTCTCTATTTCAAGATGCCTGACATTTAACCAGGGGTAAAGACACTTAAATAACTTAGAGAGGCAGTTGTTGTAACTATCACAATGCCACGGCCTGCGCTGCTTTGTATCAGTCCTCATGGGGAACAACCGTTATTTTGTCTGCCTGGAACTCTTCTGTTCCTTCTTGGAAATGCACCCCCTTTTTCTGGGGACATTGTCCTCCAGCTGCTACTCTGAATAAGAGCTGCATGTCTCCACCTCCCTGATCCTAATGATAGCAAGGGAGTGGGCAGGTGACCCCAGGCAGGGCAAATCAGAGTTCTTCCCTGGGATTTTTCTAGCTGAGAGAAAGCCCCATTTCCTTTTTGGAAGTGAAGTTATGATGGGAGCTTGGATACCACAGAGAGCCAAGTTTCTTGCTTAAATTCAGAGAACAAAAGCAACATACAGAGAGCAGAGATGATGCATGCACACACAGACACACATACACACACACAAACACACACCCTGTCAAATGGAGAGAATGGGAGGGGGAACCAAGTGGGGAGTTGAGGGCATTTGAGTCCCTGGTTTCAGCTTTGACCCTGGCTTTCCTGTAGTGTAGAAACACCAGCTAATGGCTTCCCCTTTTCATTTTAGCTAGCTCAAATTCCATTTCTGTCACTTGCAATCAAAGGTCCTGACTAGGTAGAAAGAGAAAAGAACTGGAATTAAGTGCCTACTGTGGGCCAAGCATTAGTCTAGGCACTTTGCAAACAAACTTAATTCTGAAAATAACCTGTAAGGTAGGAATCAATAATCCCATTTTATGGTTAAAAAGTTGAGCCTCAAGGGAGCTAAGATGGCAGCATAGAGAGGAGTGGAAGACTGTTAGTCCCCCCTGGAACAATTCATAAATGACCAAAAAACTAGTAAATAACCTGGAATAACAGCGGGGGACAAACATGGCTGTCAACTCATCATCAGCCAACCTGAATTGAGAGGAATGCCCAAGATCACAGCATAAAATCTGTAAGTAAAACTGCGGACCCGCGCTGAGAGCTGAAAGCCCCTGCCTCATGGAAGCCATGCAGTGCACTCTCTCAGCCCAGCTCCAAGTGGGGTTTTAACTTTAATTGCTCAGTACCGACAGCAAATCATCAACAAGCAGACAGAGGCTTTTGGTGACAACTGACCTTGGGAG
>PVKY010009709.1:0-13126 GCA_004027775.1 Bradypus variegatus
ACCAGTGGGATGTAAAGTTGTACAATCACTTCAGAGCACATTTTGGCTTCATCTAATTGAAGACACACATACCCTATGACTCAGCAATTCCAATTCTAGACTCATAGTCAAGAAAAACTCTTGCACGTGTGCAGCAGGGGGCCTGCATAAAGCATGTTCATAACAGCACAGTTTTTAATAGCAAAACCTAGAAACAACCCACTGTAATGGATCAATAAATTGTGAGTAGTCTCACAATGGAACATTATGCATCAGTGAAAATGAATGGATTACAGCTACACTCCCTAATAAAGAATGATCTCATGAACATGACATTGAGAAAAACAGTTGCAGAATGGTTATAATGCGATTCCATTTATAAACAATTGAAAAAATGCAAAATCAAATACACATTTTTAGGCTGCAACACCACATTTTGAAACAATAGAAAAAAAGAATAGTGACTGAGAGATCGACCAGATCAGATTACAGAGGTGAAGCATTCAATTTTACTCTGCACACATCTTATGCATAAAGTTTTTGCTTTACTCAATATCTAATTTATTAAATTGAAAAAATATCAAGGTCTTCACATTTAATTAGTTTCCCCAATAATGTATTGTACAAGCCTGGTGAAAATCAAACATAGGGAGATTTTACTTTCTAGTGTCCCTGACAGTGACTGAAATCACCAGTAAAAAAGAGTTAAGGTCACTGTACTCTTTCAAAACAGGCAGAAAGTTCTGTATGCACACTGGAAATATTGTGCTAAAAATAGCACATATAAAAACAATTGCGTGCTAAATGGAAAAGCGTTAATTATCTAGAAAATTCACTTATTTGAATATTCAAGATATCTGAATAGTCAAGATTTGAATACTCATGATAACAGATAAATGAAGTGTTATGGTATACCATATTTAAAATAAAATAATGGTGAATACCTGTTCTCATTTTTTCTTATCCAGTGGAACACCACTCTAAAAAACAAAAAAAAGAACAGAAAAAAAACAAAAATGGAAAAGAAATGAAATGAATTGAATTTCTTGATAATCCATGAAGCCAGATTTCCCAAACCTACTCTCCTCTTCCCAATCTTTGATCCAACCTAGGAGTCAACTTTTGATAATTATTTTTAGAAAGGAAACTTCCAGAAGTTTAAAGTCATGGAACCCTTACTTAAAAAAAAATCACAGAGAAGGCTTAATAATCTCACTGAACACTTACTCCTTGCCAAGCTCCATGCAGAACTCTGGGGATGAAATAGAAGGCAAAACCAGAGCTGGCCCCACACTAGAAGCCCACAGTCTAGTGGTGGAGACCAGCATTAGCCAAAAGATCACTTGGATCAAAGTTCAAGTACAAGGAAGATAATTGCTACAAGATGTTGTGAGAATGTAAAATATAGGGAAATAACATGATCAGGTGTGGGGGACTGGAATGTGTGGTGATGGCAAGAAAATGCCAGGCAGAAGGACTAAACAATGCAAAGGCACCAGAGCAGAATTTGCATAGGGCTTATAGGCAATAATCACACTAATGGGGAGACATAAGGCCATAATAATAAGTAATCAGGAGTTTGCTCAAGTGAGTTAACAGTGCTTACACAGTAACCATTCAATAAACAATTTTCCTATCTAGACTTCACTGCATCAAAACTAATTTTTTTATGATTGACAATATTTGTACTGCCCATGTTCTGGTTTTAATTCAGGTTGTAGTTGGGAATATGTATTTACATGGTGAAATCAAGAGTAAAATGTAAAGATCATGAGAAAGGAAATTTATGGGTTCAAGAAATAATATTACTATGCTTAATACTTGAAAGTAATGTGACTCCAGTACATAAAGCCTAATTTCATTCATGCAACCCTCCATGGAAATTGAGTCATTCATTCATTCATTGATTAGCTGTGTAATGAACAGCCAGGTATCAGGTATATGCAGATGAAAAGAGGCATCACTTCTCCCAAGAAACTTGCTGTTCCATGTTGAATTAGTCAGTAAAGAGAGTCCTGGGGGAAATCAAGGAAGGGGGAAGAGTAATAAGGGGATTATTGAGGTTTTGTCAATCCTTAGCAATTTGGAAGAGTTAAGGATATGTTAAGAACAAACAGTAACACAGAAGAAAGAAAGCCAATTGGAAATGTGAGGAAAACCCAACAGCTATTCAAGAAAATGTAATTATGACTCTCTACTTAATGGAAGTGTACAATATTTAGACACTCATAGAAATGTAATCACTTCATTGTTAGAACTAAATACTAACTCTATTTGAAGGATGGAGGGAGGAAGTGTGGGAAGGGAAGTAGACAAAAGGTAAGTGATCATGGTAGGATAAGCATAAATAATGTCTAAAATTATCAAAGCAATAAAGAACAATGACTATAGAAAGAAGCAGCTAAAAAAGTTACAAGTGGTTGCCTCTGCAAGTGGGACTGAGAGAATTGTGAGTGGTAGGTTCTACTGCCTCTCATTATAAGCTTCTTTGTAGTCTTTGATGTTTTTAATTATGTCCTTAGATTACTTTGATAATTTTTAAGAGAAATTCTATTTTTAAAAGAGACTATTACAAGTCAAAGTCTATATAACCTTATAAGCAACAGCATATAAATAAATAAATAAATAAGCAATACAAGGTGATTGTGGCTTGATTAAGGATATAGCATGAGGACTAGAAGGAAGGAAGTTTGGGTCCATAAAACCAAGTCTGAAAACCCATCTAAGTGAGTCACTAGCTAGAGAAATGCAATGCAATCATTTCCATTTTTCACTGACAGCCATATTATTTCACTCTCATTTCTTTTCTGACCCCTGGGATTTTCATGGACCCAAGCCCCAGGGCATGGCTGCTGTACTGTGTTGCCATAATTGTGTACCTGCTCTGATCATTATCAAAATAATTCTGAGGACATTTTTCCACACATGGAGCACACAAGCAGGCATGGCAGAGAGGATGGCCTGTAAAATCTGCCACTTATTTAATCTTGTACTCCTCTTCTCTTGAGAAATCACTATATATTCCAGTTCTGACTCCCCAGTTTTGCAGAACAATAAACTCATCATAACAAGAGAAGTACTGGCTTTTGGGGGAAGGCCATTGCAAATGTTCAGTTTTTCTGAAAGTTTCTTTGGGGAGAGATTTGTTCTAAGGGCATTTTCCTCTTTATGGGAAGGAAGGCAAAGATCAAGTAATCTTCAAAGTGCTCACAGCCAATTCTGTCCCCTCCAGAGAGCAGAAACGTGTATGTTTAGAGTGAAGCTCTCTCCTGGATTCGATATATGAAACACCCACTGACTTGGGTGATTCTGAAGTATCTATCACCTCAGTCACTTTCTCCCATCTATTTTGCTTCCTCCAGTCCCAGAGCATTCATGGAAAGCTATTGATCACATCGAATGAAATGTTACAAAGGTCACTAGGATTCAAGGGGACCCTGCTATCAAGGGGCTGGAGAAGCAGCCAGGCCTCCCACTCAATCAAGGATTTATCTTCAGAGAAAAGTGTCTTATACTGACAAGGAAGATGGCAACTGGCTCACCCCTGCCCAATGCCAAGACTTCCCAATGAAGGAACCTATTAAGAGTCTGGAAACTTTTACCTCATGTGCTCAGGAGCTTTTAAATGGCTAACAAATCAACTTTTTTTTTTAACTTAACCTCGCTGTTTCCCAGGAGAAGGGTTGGCTTTGTTTTATGGAGATACCATGAGAAAGACAGAAAGCCATGGGCAAGACTCCTCAGGAGGGGAGTGGTGGTGGCTACAAGCAATCCAGATGGGACCAAAATTCCCTTCCAGGATGGCATCTCCATAACATAGACCATATGCCAGGTGCTAGTCTAATTGAACTCATGAGCTTCTCACTATGACCCTACAGGGTAGGTACTACTAGGATCCACACTTTACAAAAAAAGGAAACTGAGGCACAGAGTATCTTGCTTAAGCTCCCATATCAAGTAGGTGGCAGAGATCAGATACTAACTCAGGTGGCTGGTTCCAGTACACACACTTTAACCACTTTGCATTTTGTCATGTTCTCTCTCCATCCCCAAATGAGGTCAATGCACCATATAAGGCACACTGTGTACCTAAAATGAAGTACACAGGGCCATGGGAGACAGGAGAGAGAAATGCATTCCAGCAGAGAAAGTCTCCTGTCCAACTCCCCATCCCCACAGATTTTGCAAGCAACCAATTTTGGACCCAAGGTAGAAGCTTCAGAATCAGTTGACACCCAATGAAACTGAGCTCCCAAAATGTAAATGGGAAGTTGAGGTCCTGATTCTCATATTTTGTAGCATTTGGCCATAAATTGTTTTGTGAGTGGAACTGGCCAAAAAAAAAAAATCCTTTACCTTCCAGATGAGAGAAAATAATCTTGCTAAGTATTATATACAGAAAATCTGACACAAAACATCTTTGAAAGAAAGGTCCCCACTCTGTTTATGGGCTTAAAATTGAAAAGGTTTAAGATGAAGTGTGTTTTTTTTTAAATGTTTGAACACTTTTCTCATCTTTCATCACTTTCAAAATAAAGTGGCATTTCAGGGCCATAATGCTTTCTAGAGAAAAAGGAAGAAACAGCCCTTCATATTTTGTATTCATAAGTTCATTCGGGTACGAGAGCCAGTGACCTTATGGCATATGGTTACTAATGGGAAAAACCAAACCTTTCCCATTCAGTGTATTCCCCCCAAGCATTTTAAAAGAACAATAAAAACATTTCTGGACATCTGGTCTCCTTAACCCCATCCTACTAGCAGCTCGTTCACATCTTTGAAGGGATCAAAATTTATTATTGTAATAAATATCATTTTCATACTTCTTGGGGACATGAGTGAGGGAAATGAGAAAGGAGAATCTATAGGGTGGAAAATAAAAGAGAAGGTGAATTCTGTTATGGGCAATCACTTTTTTAAGAATACATAATAGGAGTCTGCGAAAACACAATCATTTTGAGCAATGATTACAAAGGAGAAATTTTTTAATGGAGGTTTTTAGACTTTGATACTTTAAGCATTTGCTTTTGTCCTTTCTTAGTAAATTGAATTTCAGAAAAGACAATAAAGCCACTTCTTTTCACCTCTAGAGAAAAGGGTGATATCTTCATGAAAGGACAAATACTCACTTGCAAGAATTACTATAGCATTTTGGTATGTGGAAAGCCAGGATGAAAAGAGGTCAAAATGAAGATAGCACTGGAATTTAAACACTCTGTTCTCTTTTCCTGGGCATGTTTCACCCGCTGATCATGCTACACTTGTTCTTCCAAAGCCTGTGCCAAGGAAACCTCTCCTTTAAACTTCTGTTCCAGGCTGCCAGGCAGAAATGATCATAGCACATGCTCTGTGATTATTTTTAAAGAAACTGTTGAGCATCTTTCCTCCATCCACTAGGCTCATCGCCTCCTTCCTGTCTGTGGATTCATTCCTCTGAAAGTGACTGCTTTCCTTCCTACCATCATCATCATCGCCATCAGGATTGTGGCTCCATTTACTGAGTGCTGTGCTGACAGGCATATTTCCTACAGATATTGTTTCATTTACTCCTCACTTGCTACAATTACACAGCTAACAAGGAGGGGAGCCACCATTTCAACCCAAGGCTGCAGCCTCTAGCACCCTGAAGGCATTAGCATGGACATCAGTGGTCTCCAACCCCACAGAATCTGATGGGGAGAAGTGGGTGATGGTGGAGAGAGGGAACACTTTTAGAACAATTGGAGGGACCAAGTGGAACCTAGTCTTTCCACAACAGAGAAAGATGCCAAGGAAATTTGAACATCACAAACTCCCCAAGCTGAAAGTTACCTTAGCAGTGCTTCTCAAACTTCATTGTACAAGTGAAGTCACCTGGGACCCTGTTAGAATGCAGACTCTGATTCAATGGGTCATGGATGGGCCCGAGACTGTGCATTTGTAACCAGATCCCCAGTGAGTCATACAGATGTTGCTGGTCTGGGAACTGTACTTTGAGTAACAAGATCCCTGAGGACATCTAGTATCATCTGCTCAACCCATGATTTCTCTGCACACACTTCACAAAGAGCAAGAGAATTGGGAATTTCAGGGGGGAGGGGGAGGCTGAAGACCCAGAACAGAAACTCCTAGAAGTCCAGGCCCTCAGCTTCCAAAATTAAATGCATTCATAAACCAATGGCATTCCCAGTTTATGTTCAGGCAGTATGAAAAATAGGACTAGAAATAGCCATAAAAATGTATTTGATAATGGAAAAACACACTGATCCTTGGGTTGTGACACATGATGCTTTAATTATTTACCAGTTCTTAATGCCTGATTCATAATTAATACCAGAATGCACTTCTCTCCTAGCTACTCGTTGATTGCTGCCATGGCTGTGGGATTAGCACATCAAGACCAAATTCATCTTTTCTTAGGAAAAGATGAATATGTATCCAGCTCAGCTCATTGAAGGAGAAGTTTAGAATGCAATTTGCCAGAGCATTAAGGAACTAATAGGAAAGGAAATTGATAATGGTCACCTTCTTAATTTGAATTAATTAAATTTAATTTAAATTAAAAATTAATATAACCAAGAGTTTAAATGGCTCCATCTCACACTGACGATGAGGAAAATTGTCTGTGAGCTTTAAAATGTCCCTCGTGAAATGATTAGAATTACATAACATAATCTATTTAAACATAGAGATCATCCCTGAAATTTTATTTTCTACAAAATCCAGAGTGGCAATAGCTATCATAAAAACTCCCCTTTCCTGGCTGGGAATTAGCAGCCATAGTAACAAGCACCATTTTTGTCCCTGAACCTTGACCTATAGGCAAACTGCTTTCTCCATCAGAGCTAAACAAAGGATGACACAGTTTAAAGTATAATATGGTATTCTTATGATGACCACCTCTCTGGGAAATTTGGAGACTTTCCAACATAACAGAGAGTTTAGAAAAACTAACATCAAAATTAATCTGGGTCTCTGGTTTGGTGTGTACAGGAGGATTTGCATTCTGAATTTTGAGTGTTTCCTGTCTGCATTTTTTACTGCTCTGGTTCAAAGTCAGATTGTAGAATTTTGAATCTTCTAAGATTTCATGCCAGCAGCATGCTAACTCAACATTTACAGACAGAACCCTGAGAAATAAAGGCTGGGCTCTATCCCTGTACTTGCCCACTGTCTGCCTGGCTCCCTCAAGCCTCCATGCCTTTGCATACTGTCTCAGTTTGCTGAGCTGCTATGACAAATACCACACTGAGGGTTGGCCTGAACAAAGAGAATGTATTGTCTCATGGTTTTGAAGCAAGGAGACATCCAAAACTGAGGTGTGACCAAGTCAATGCTCTCTCACCAAAGTCTGTTTCATTCAGGCTCTGGCTGCTGATGATCTCTGGGGTTACTTGGTTTGTATCTCTGCCTTCCTTCACACAAAGTTGTCCCATCCTCTCTCTATCTGATTCCTTCTGACATCTGGCTTCTGGTTCCTTCCTGTGTCTTTCTATTTATAAGGCCTCAAATAAACCAGATTAAGACCCACCCTCATTCAGCTGGGCCACACCCAAACTAAAAAAATAACATCTTCAAGAGTTTGCATTACATTTGCATTTGCACTTTTAGCCTTTCAGTCTATAAACCAGAAAAAAGAGGGGTTGGCCTCTTTTGCATTGTAATAAGTATGAGATCTTACCGTTAAATAGTAAATATCCACAGAAAAGTAATATAACCAGATATTTTATGTGCTAGTCATGAATATTTGAATACTTTTGATACATTCTGAATAAATAAATTGAACTAGTAAGTCTAAGATCCTTGAGTGAAGTTGTTGACCACATTTTTTACCCTATTTGATTTCTGAAATAAAGATGTTTGTCCAAAAATTAAGTCACCTTCTATAGTCTCTGAATGTATTAATTCATTCAATCCTTCCAACCAAGCTATGAGGCTTGTGATCACCCATTAGAGAAGAAGTTAGAGAGGCATGTATTAACTGACTTCTGCATGTTTATGCCATGATAAAGTAGTGGCCTAAGGTTTCAGTCCTGTGCCCATCCAGAGTCCAAATCCTTAGTCATATCCCTAACAGGGCAGGAGGAAACGCCCTGGATTCAGAGAAGTGAGTTCATGCTACCTCCTTGTATGACAAGTTCTGTGTCCCTGGATGGGCTCAATGGCTTTCGAAGGGCAGAGGGCTTGTACCTCAGCCAATGGGAGGAGCCACATGATGCCAACTGTCAGCATGACTAGGGCAGTTATGAGAGCAGTAACCTTGATTTCCCAGGAAATAGTCCTTGGAAACGGATAGAGGGAGATGAGAGAAGGTGAAGCCCAGCTCCACACCTGGGAACTCAGGCTTCAGACAAAAAAACAAAACACAGTATGGAGACCAAACTGACAGGGAATATAGTAAAATATCTTATTAATTTTCCTTTGCAAAACAGGTGTACGTAGCGGCTGGAACCCACGGCTAGGCGGCGGGAGGGCCCGGGACAGCCGGGCAGAGCCTCAGCTGCTGCAGGACGGCCCGCTGGCGCCTCCAGGCCACACGCTGCCAACTTCGCAGGGCGGGAGGGCGCGGTGTCCCCTGCCTGGCCGCCTGTGCCCCGGGAGGCCTCCCGCACGCGACGGAACCAGCAGTGTGAGCAGTGGCTACAGCAGCCTGGAGGAGGCCACCAAGGATTTCTTCTTCACCACCAGAACCTCTTTCTTCAGGAGGGCTCCCCAGGGCAAGCCCCGCGCCGGCGAGCAAGATGTGGAGAAGTGTTGCCTCCTGCCAGAGGCTGTGCCTGGGGAATTGAGCATTCCCCTTGCACCTCCTTGAAATGAGAAGTCGCAGGCCATTAAGAGGTTAAAGCTTGAACAACCTCCGGTTGTAAATTCAGCGAACAGATGTCCTGCTATCCTGCCTTATGGCTTGCCTTGGGGCGTGAGAATGCAGAATTTCAAAGAACTAAGTGCGCAAACATTTGTCAGGAAACGGAACTTATCTGATAAAAAGGAGAAAAACAAATTTGGCGGGAGTTTTTGGCCCGGGAATTAGGGGGAAGGACTAAGGGGTATAAATAAGGCATGTAAAAAATAAAAGAGAGCTTTTTGAGCCCTGAGAGCTTCTTGAGCTTCCTGAGCTTTTTGAGCTTTTTGAGCTTTTTGAGCTCTGAATGATGGAACCGTGCTTGTCTCCTGAGTGCTGATTTCTTAGCTAACCTCGACGCCCCTCGATCCGACTCGGCTTCGAGAGCCGGACGCGGCAGAGAAGGAGAAGGAAACCCAGAATTACCTCACCAAAGAGGATTCCAAAGAGGAAGTTCATAAATACAATTCAGCAGTCACAGACAAATTGAAGATGACCTTGCCTACGCCTGCAAGCCGTCGGACCGGGAACATCCGCTCCATCTGCGTTTGGTAGCAGGGCCCAGGACAGATGCACTGAGTTTTGCTCTTCGTGAGCATGACATTGGAGAGTGGGAAGCCTTCAGCCTTCCAGAATTACAGAATTTCTTGTGCATCTTGGACGAGGAAGAAGATGAGCAGCTGCAGAACCTGAAGAAGCGCTATATGGCCTACAGACACAAGCTTGAAGAAGCCCTCAGCGAGGTGTGGAAACCTGATTAAAGCATGGGGCTCACAGCCACTCAGGAGCGGTGCAGGCTTTTCAAAGCACGTGGAACGTGCTCAACTACGTATACAACAGCAGCAAGCATCTCTCTCCTCGGAGGGCTGTTTTCTTGCCCCATGATGCAAGGGTCTTCTCTATATCTCTAGACTTAGTTCCCAAAACCAGGTCGCAAAGCATCCTGCATCTTAAGTATCCTGTGTAAGGGCCTTGGCAAGCTCCTTAAGTTACAGCCCCCGGTGTTACCTCTCTGCAAGCTGTGAATCTGTGGTCATGGTTAGGCAGCATTCTAGAGTGCTTTGAAGCAACAACCCTGTCCCTCCCCTGCCATCCACACCCCACACCACACCCCTTTTTTGTTATTTTAATTATGTGATAATGATATGATGATGTTAAGCTTAGGATGTGCAAATGATTTTTTAAAAGCTTAACAAGGAATCTATTTGAATACTTACTCTATGTTGAAACTACCTGTTTTTTGTTTTGTTCCATCATTTTTTTTTAAGTCAAAGGAAATCATCCATGTGAATTGAAAGGCACAGGATGCTAGGAACTCTGACTTTGTGAAGGATTTTGTAGGAATCTGACAAAGAAAGTAAAGAGCAAGTTTGGAAGAAGGCCTGAGTAGAGGGTTCTGAGGATGGGAGCACGTGGTTTAAGTTCATGGTAAAGGAGACAAGTGTATTTGCTTGTAAACAAGTGTAAAAACATCCAGTTTTGAGTTGTTGAACCCATTCTAGTATTGCTTAATTTCCTAATGGGTAAAATGTGGGAAGATAGCCAAGGAAGGTAGGAGCTAAGCCTAAAGGAGGAGTTCATCAACTCTGGAGGTACAAGGAGAATCTGGCATCAGACAGGTGGATCTTATAGACGCGGCTAGAGGTGAGCCTTACAGGCAGCTGGATCTGACTTTTTGGGTTGAGCTACTTGCCCCCTGATTTTTCCCTTATGCAGTGGAAAGTCTAATTGGAGTAGCTACTCTGAGTAGGTGGAGCAGTTTCTAAGGCCTTAGGACCATTTGCTAACTCCAGTTAAGTTGTAGTTTTTCCCCAAGGTAGTTTTCAAGGTTATAAAGGAGTTTGGGTAAGAGGGAAGGGTTGGAAACAGCTGTTTTTTTTTCCTTGATTGTTAGCTAGGAGGTTTATCAAGTTAAGGACTCAGAAAACTTTAGTGACAATCATTCTTTTTATTCCTCCCTTCCTTTGTTTTTCCTTTTTCTTTCTTTCTCCTCTTTCCTTTTCCTTCTCCCTTTTATAAACTGAAGTTGGTTCTTGCATAATGTAGAGCATGGGTATTGATTAAGGAAGTACTACCAGATCCTTGATTCTGAAAGATGACTTGATTCTAAGTAGGAACACAGCAAGAAAGGCAGGGAGGTCTGTACCCAGCTGGCCACACCACAGGGGGTCTTTATGGAAATATTTATTTTAACATAAGTGCACATTTCTGTCAACCAAAGAAATGCACGTGCAATAGAAGCCTTCCTCCAATCAGGTTAAATAACCTTATTTTATGCAGCCATTTATCTGAGAACAATGAGAAAGTTATGCTGTGGTTCCAGAGAGGCCTTAAGTCTATTTTTAGTCTAGGTATGTTTTGTTTATAAATTCCCAAGGAATTGTTAACATGTTGGTGACACCTAATGGATTCTTTTTGAAATTCCAAGGTGCTTCAGTTCTTTGCCTTATGTGAACTGTGCCTTTTATTATACTTCTCTTCTGACTTTTTGAAGAATCCACATCTTGTAGGAGGCAGATGTAAGTGTTGCTTTTGCTGTGTCACACAAGTTACTGAGACAAATCATACCTTCCTAAGCTTTAAAGGAAAGTTAAAAAAAAAAAGTAGAACTAGCTATAAAATATGTATGGCACACCTTGTTTAATTTTGCATGTAATTTCTTTTTAGTGCATTGATGAGGTTTTAGTGACATTGGCACCCATCACTTTATCATTCAGGGAATGCTTTCATGATTTTTATACTGGTTTTACTATTCAGACTATGGCTTGGGTTTGAGTACCCTGTTACCAACCATCTGGTCTTTTAATTACCCACCCTGTTCATACGTAAGTTTATATTTTTTGAAGCATTTGTTTCTCAGACTAAGACACTGTTAGAACCTAAAGTGGTAGCTGATGGGTATCTGTGAATTATTTTTTTTTTACTTGAAGTAGCTTGTCTAAAATAGGCATCCTCATCTGTATTGTCCAGAACCTCGTTACTGTCATGTGCACTACAGGTTGTGATTTGGAAAACTTACTGTATTGAAATTCTGTCAATCCATGGTTCTTGGAAGACTGATGTTCTCTCCTAAACACTGGTTACTGCAGCAGCATTTTTAATGTTTAAAAGAAGAAAAAGGCCACTAAGGCCAAAGAAAAATTTTTAAAACTAATTTTACAAATTCTTATGTTAAACTATCTAAGCTTTGCTGGAATACTGTTTTCTTTTCAATATGTGCTGGTACAGGAAAGATATTAAGTGAAGGGGTAGCATTGCAGGGAAGCATTTTAAATTGCAGAATTAAAAACTTATAATATTTATAATTTTGATGAGTTTAATTTTATTTTTCATAGGGAAGATTTTTTTCCCCTAAAATTGTTCCTGGAATGGCCAATTGTTTCCATTATTTTTTTTTATATTAAAAAGATATATAAACAAAACAACAAACCAAAATAACCAGTTTAAAAAACAAAACAAACAAACACAAAAAAAACATATAGTAAAAGAGCATTTCAAAGAGACCATAATAAGGGAGTAAGAAAAAGAAAACGGACCTAAGATAACTACTTTACTCCCAACCTGTTTCTACTCTACTCCAAGAAAGTAACCTGATATAGCAACATTTCTGTGAACTTGTTCCTACTAAACCCATCAGAAATTAACAGACCATAGTCATTCCCGTGCATTCCCAGAATGTGACATTTATCCACAATAGCTTATCTGCTCTTATTGGATTATTGTTCCCCCTTCCTTAATTGCTATCTATTGCTAGTTCCCATACATTCTACATTATAAACCATTTGTTTTACATTTTTCAAAGTTCACATTAGTGGTAGCATATAATATTTCTCTTTTTGTGCCTGGCTTATTCCGCTTAGCATTATGTCTTCAAGGTTCATCCATGTTGTCATATGTTTCATGAGATCGTTCCTTCTTACTGCAGTGTAGTATTCCATCGTATGTATGTACCACATTTTATGTAACCACTCATCTGTTGAAGGACACTTGGGTTGTTTCCATCTCTTGGCAATTGTGAATAATGCTGCTATGAACATTGGCATGCAGATATCTGTTCGTGTCACTGCTTTCCGATCTTCCGGGTATATACCTAGAAGTGCAATCGCTGGATTGAAGGGTAACTCTATATCTAGTTTTCTAAGGAAGTGCCAGACTGACTTCCAGAGTGGCTGAACCATTATACAGTCCCACCAACAATGAATAAGAGTTCCAATTTCTCCACATCCCCTCCAACATTTGTAGTTTCCTGTTTGTTTAATGGCAGCCATTCTAATTGGTGTGAGATGGTATCTCATTGTGGTTTTAATTTGCATCTCTCTAATAGCT
>PVKY010009710.1:0-13132 GCA_004027775.1 Bradypus variegatus
CAGGATGTACCAGCCATTGACAAATTCCAGCCTTTCCCACAGGCCAACTGCCCGTCCCCGCTGCCGCCATATGAACCCTACAAACTCCTGCAGAAAGCAGGTGGGATGAGGGCCAGGTCCCAGGCACGGGACCCTCACCCCTGGCCCCGATCATCCCAGGGCCTGGCAAGGCGGGCCCCCCGCCCCTCAGTGCCTGAGGCTGGCCTCACATTCTGCAGCAGGAAGCCGCGCAGCAGCGAGCGGGCACACAGCAGGAAGGACAGACAGCAGGTGAGGATCACGGCCACATCAAACAGGAGCCGGAAGCTGTTGTCTCCTGTAGGGAGGGGCAGCAGGGAGGGCTGGGTTGGGGTCAGGGCCAGGCTGGAGACTTGGGGATTCCCTGTGTCTGCTTTGGGCTGGTTGGCTGAGGCTGGAGGGTACCAGAGCTGCTGACCACCACTCGTCTGAGGCTCTAAGGAACACGGGCGACTCTGGAAGGGTAGCACCCTGACCGTGCGTATCTGAGGCTGGGCTCACCGTGCCTGAAGACGCTGGGGTGCTTGCACTCCTGGATGTGAGCCTGGGTCTCCAGGCTGATGGGGATACGCCCACTGTGTGCCTTGTTGTCAAACGTGATCTGCGGGGCAAGTCCAGGCAGGGGGAGGCGGAGGACACTTTAGCAGCTCCCAGACTAGCATGAGGGATGGTCAGTCCCAGCCCAGCCTTCCCCACTGCCCTCATGCTGCCCTTGGCAAATGGTCCCCAGGGGCCCTCCAACCAAGCCACAGCCATGGGGCTCAGGAGGCCAAGCACTCCTCACCCCAGTGGCCCGGTGGGGCTCACCAGGACACTGAAGGTGTAGCAGTCAGGGATCTCGTTGTTAATGAGGCTTTGGAGGTTGATAGTCTTCAGCTGGAAGTAGATGGTGACGTTGATCAGCCTGGGGGGAGGGAGGCTCAGGTGAGGGGCTCGGCGGGTCCCTCCTGGCCCACAGACGTACCGGCACCCCTGCCTTGTGCTGACTCTGCAGCTATGTGATTCAGGAAGCCGGCTGGGGAAGCGTTCCCACCGCTGGCGTCAGCAATCAGCACAGCAGCCCCCTGCCCCCACTGGCAGGGAAGTGGCTGCCAGGGGCTTGGCAGTGAGCTCCCACCCACCCATCCCTCAGCATCCTGCCACCCTCCTCACCCTGACCCAGCCCTCCAGCAGCCCCCTGGAGCAGGCAGTACTTGTGGAACTTGAGCGTGAGGTTCCTGTAACTGGAGCTGCTGTCCGAGAGGAAGAGGTCATCCACTGGGGACAGAGGGGGCTGCTCGGGGGGGTCCACCCGGATGCAGTCTGAGGACAGGGAGTCAGGGAAGGGCCTCAGGGGGGCATGGGAGGTGCAGGCTGGGCTCCCCAGAGGCCCCAGCAGCCCCTCTGTCCCTGCTTCACTTCCCCCAGTTTGTTCTTAAATATTTGCTGTTTGTTCAACTGCTATATCCCCGACAGGGTGGGGACTGGTCTGTCTTGTTCCCGACTGAGACGCTAAGGCCTGGCGCTCAGTGGGTCCCCAAACGTTTTGTGTGTTAAAAATATTGAAAAACAATACCTAGTGCTTTCAGCACATCAGGAGTTGTGCTGAATGTTTTCTGTCCATTATTAATTATCGAAGCAACCCCCCTCACAAATGAAAGAGGAGCAGGGATGGGATGGTAATCCCGGCAGCCCAAGTGCCCCACAGCTAAGTCCTACCCACTCACCAGTGATGACCAGTGGGTCAATGTCAAAGGTGTCATTGGCTGGGTCCACGTGGCCACGATGGTAGTACCTCTGGCAGAGGGCCAGTGCCGAGCCATCGGTCCAGGGGTCACCCCCACCCCGCACGTACGCGTAGCGGCCCAGCGACACATTGGGGAGCAACAGGTACTGTGGGCGGAGAAGGGGAGGCTCTGTCAGCGCCACTCACTCTCTGCCCTGTGCTCACCTGCCTCTGCCCACCTGTACCTGGTCCACGGCATAGAAGATGGCCTGGTAGAGCTGCTCCCGGGTGTAGGCCGCAAAGGTGTCATCTGCCCCATCTGAGTAGCCCAGAAGGAAGAGGTGCCGGAAGGCAATGGTGTTCTCCTCTCGGAATGTCACCGCCAGCTGGTTGCTGAGCCCGAACAGGATGAGCTGACAGGAAGGGTGGGAGGAGTCGGTACTGGCACAGGCAAGGACCCACAGGTGCCCAGACTCCCTCAGAGCACGAGTGGAGGAAGAGGAAAGGGAGGACTCTAGGGATTTCCACTGGGGTGGGACAGGAGCTTTCTAACACAGGGACCCCTTTGCATTTCTTTAAATGGGTATTTGATTAATATCCGGCCCTTCTCCTGGCCCCCAGCATATGCTCCAGGAGGGCAAAGACCATGTCTCCATGTCCCCAGGACAAGGACAAGGTGGGAACCCAACTATCTCAGGGTAGCAGCTACTGTTGACTAAATGTTTACCAGGTGCCAGGCTCTGTGCTAAAGCCAAACCTGTGGGCTAAGTAAGTCCCATTATTGAGGCCTAGGCCGTGCTCCTTAGGGCAAGGGCTGGGTTGGATTCATCTGAGGGTTCCCAAAGCCCTGCACAGGGCCTAGCACAGGTGCCACCAACTATCCATTCAGCACCTCGGTCAATTCTCATCGACAGTCAACCCGGCATCAAGACCCCCTAGCTTCCAATCCTAGCATCCCATGATTGGCTGCAGTATGACTTTGGAAGAGCCCTTTAACCTCTCTGGGCCTCGGCAGCTCATATTTAAAAAGGAGGTGACAGGCAATTGCGAGGCTAGAAGGAGAGCACGCAGACTCTGACCCAAGGGCTTCATGATTAATCGGTGACCCTGTCACAGCTATCGTGCTGCTGCAAGATCAGGAAGAGGTTCCTACTCAAAAAGCCTCCTTCACGGAGAGCAGAGGCTGTAGGGTGGCACTCGCTGGGACCCCCGCCCGGCCAGGCCTCACCTGTACAGTGACCACCAGGATTTTCACCACCTGCAGCATCAGCTTGAAGGGTTTGCGGCCCTTGGCCCGAAATTTGTCACAGGGACTCATGAAGAAGTACTTGAGGCGGCGGCGGAGGTCTTCCTCTTCCAGTGGGGTTGGAGGGGCTGGGGAAGCCCCTGCCTGGGTCCCATAGCTGGGGCTGGGGGTCAGGAGCCTCTCGGTCTCTAGGGGGAATGGGAGAAGTCAGTGGGGACCAGGCCTGGGCTTGGGCAGTCCCACCTGCCTCAGAATGACTTTCCCTGCCTCTGTCTCCAACAGGAGAGGCAGGATACAGCTTCTTTGCGAGGTCCAAGAAAAAAAACAAAAACAACAACTCTGTAACGGGTAAACAAAGAAGTACTACTCAGATATTAAGAGGTGCGGTTTGGGAATCCAGAGATTTTTAACTGATTCCTGACCCAGCTGCTTGCTAGCCTGGGCAAAGCCTTGCTGAGCCTCGGCTCTCTCAACTGTCAAATGCATCACCAAGTATCTCTCACGCAACGGCTGAGAATTTGATGCTCACAGAGAATTCATTACGGGGCTTGGTAAGTAGTGGGAACATGAGAACACTCCATCACCATTTCTCTGGCTGCTGTGTGGGGAGGGAATGAATTGCCTCCACTGGCTTCTCACAGGGAACTTAAGAAGCTGGGTCTTATCGCAAGTGCAACCTCCAACATGAGCACGGGACTCAGCCCACGTTCCTTTTTTTGTTGTTGGTGGCTTTTTTTTCTCGGGACAGACACCCAAAGGATTACCTTTCCATTCTTCAGGACCTGACCTGTCTGGCTGACACTCTCGCAAGCCACAGGCCTGGTGAAGGGGTGACTGGCAGTAACAATAACAGCATGCATTTGCTGAGGACTCATTTGCCTGTGGATGTTACGACAGCCCTGCCCTTAAGTTATAAGCTAAGACGGCATCATCCTCAAGGGCTCCTGGCACCAAATCCTAAATCGGCCACTTCCCAGTTGGATGACGCTGGGCATGTTCCCTGCCTCAGGCTCCTCACTGGAAAAGTGGAAATGAAAAGTCTACACCTGATGCAGAAACTTTGAAGCTGTTCTGAGAATTAATAAGTGACAGGAAACAGGGAAAGTCCTCAGTGATTCTTCAGCAAACGGGAGCTGTTCTGATCACTGCTTATTTCCTGCCATCCTGACAAACCTAAGAGGAAGGCCCAAAGTTTCAGCCGGTCACAGGAGCTCAGAATCATCCCTGACACTGACACATCCCCACCCCCCACCCCCACTGGAGAACCCTGCTATGAGGATGAAGGTCCGCACCATCAGAACCTGTCATGCAGGGAGTGCCCGACTCCTGTCCCTTGGGCGTTTGAATGCTGTTGTGGTAGTTACAAGAGGTCTGAGGGTAAGTCAACAAGCAGGCCTCCCCTTCCTGGTTGGGATCACTGGCAACCTTCCGCAGACCCTTCCAGCTAGAACACCTGAGAAGCGTCAGAGCCAACCAAGGGACCATCTTCCAGGCTCCCCCATGAGAGGTGGAGACTGGGCACCCACCACCTGAGTTCGGGAAGGCTGAGCTTCCATGGTTTGGAGAGCAGAAATCTGAGTTAGTCTCTTGGGTTTAAGGAGGCGCTCCATTCCCCAACTCCCTGCCCCAATCCTACGCCTGGGTTTAGGGAAGCTGAGCATTTGCCTTGGGTGGGAGAAGCTGGGGCCCACTCCCTGAGCAAAGGGAAAGCTGAGCAACCAGAATCTAGATTCGGAACGGAAATCCTGACAACCTCTCTGCCCCCAGTCTGAGAAGCTGGCGGCCCGCCCGCCGCCTGCGTTTAGGAATTCTGAGCAGAGCCTGGGTTTAGGAAGTGGAGTCGGGAGGCCCGCCACCCCCGAGGTCGAAGAAGCTGGTGCCCGCCTGCCGCCCAGGTTCCAGGCGCCCCGGGGAAGGTGAGCAGTCCGCACGGGAGTTCAGGAAGGGAAACCTAGGTCGGAGAAGCTGGCCGCCCGCCCGCCGCCCGCGTTCGGAGGCCCGCGGCGCCACCCACGCCCTTACCTGAGCTGCGCCGACCCACCGGGGCTGCCATGCCGGGCCGGGGAGCGCGGGACGCCGGCGGGCGCAAGGGGTCAGCCTGCGTCCGAGCACCCACCGCTGTCTCTTGCGGCCTCGCCACCTCGCGGCGCCGCTTCAAACCCACCCGAGTCAGCTGACCTGCGCCCCGCGGTCATGTGACCAGGGCGTCTTTCCCTCGCGGCCCCGCCCATGGGGCCACGTGACCAACTGTGGCCCCACCCCCTGCGCCACGACGACCCCGGCCGGAGCAGCACGCATGCGCGCTCCAGCCTGCGCGCTGAGAGCTGGAGGCGGCTGCCGGGTCCCATCGCTCGAGCGTGCGCGATCGCTTGCGGATGGGCTGGTTCTGACCGGTGTTCAGCAGCGAATGGGACCGCCTGGCTCACTGTCATGGCCAGAGTCCAGTGCCAACCTCGTGACTTCCATGTCCAGTGTCAGGCGATGTTAGGCGTCCCCCCCATGTCAGAACCCTCTAAACTCCCAGGAAAATGTGGGGGGGCAGGGAGTCACTCCCAACTCCTCCCTACCCTTTTGCCCCTTTCATCAAAACTACCGACAGATCCTATTTCATTCCTAATTATATCCCAAATAGGACCGCTTATCCCCACCCCTATGGCCCTGCAATATTCCCAGCGTGTCACCTCCCTACTCTCTGGCTCCCACCCCTGTCCGTCTCCATTCCACTGTCCACCCACCAGCCAGAAGCATCTTCAAAGACTATTTCACCTGAGTCCTCTGCCTGAGCCCACCTGGGGTTTCCCATGGCTCTGGGATGACAAGCATATTCCCCCACCTCAGTCTGCCAATGCCCTATGGTCTGCCGCCCACCTCATCCTCTTAGCTCATCTCCCGGTAGCCCCAGGGTCTTTGCATGTGCTTGCCCTGGGGTGCAATGGTTAGGAACAATCTGAGTTTAAATCTAGGCACTGCCAGCCACCACCTCTATCTTTCAGAGTTCCATGTGTCTCAGTTTCTTCATTTGCAAAATGGGGACGCTCAGTCATAGTACTGGCATCCTGGGACAGCTGGGAGAATCAAATGAGAAAATGCAAGAACATAGCACAGGCTGAGCAAACATTTAAGTTAGTGGCCATTGTGATGGTAAAATCTTTCCTTGGGAAAGCTTATCTAAATCAGAAGCCCTGTTACGCTTCTTCTAGAATGTACCATAACCAATAATTTTTTTAAAAAAATTCTGAATTGGATATCTGGAGCTCTTTGGTGGCTGAGACAACACCACCACCAGCACCCCCACACTCAACAGATACTTGTTGAATGTATAATGAGCAACCTCCATTGTCCAGGGGTGTCCCTATGAGGTGGGCTTTGAAGGGCAAGGGGTAGGTTAGGGGAGCAGATGGGCAAGCTGCCCTCATACTCTCTTATCAGCCTCAATTAGCAGTCCACCAGCTGTCAACATGCCAGAAATCTCATCAGTAGTCACTGGCTGGGTGGAAAGTCCTGAGGGAGGCGATCCTGCCCTGGGACGCTGCAGGGTGAGTCTCCCCCTGACTGGGGCCAGCGGCCAGGCCTAGGGCTGCAGAGTGGTGGCTGCTGGGATGGATCAGTGTGAAACATTGTGTGGGGAGCTGAGAAGCCCAACAGATGTGGCTCCAGGGCCCAGATGTGGCTCCGGGGCCCAGGGAGGAAGCCAGGACATTTGGGTCCCGGATGCATGACTGGCTCAAAGCCATACCCTCCCATCTCTCCTGAGCAAGGGAGAACAAGCAAAAGGCGAGCCACGACACTGAGCCAGGAGGCAGTAGGAGGATTTTACTAACATCACGACACACAACTTCCCCAGGCCCCCGTAGAGGCTGGCACCCCCTTCAGCCATCAGGCCCCAGCAGTGCCCCTTGCTCCTCTACCCACTCCAGGTTCTCATCAGGAGGGAGGGCTGGGCTGAGAGCATCATGGGTGGGAGAGCCAGGGTCAAGGCGGGACTCAGGGTTGGGGATGGAACTGGACACAAGATCAGGGTTGGAGCTGGAACCTGATTCCTGGTTGGGGCTGGGCACAAGGTCAGGATCAGTGTCAAGGGCAGCCTCAGGGCCAGAAGACTGGCCAGGATCACGGCTGGGTTTGGGGCTGGGATTTGGAAGAGAGCCCAGCCTGGAGCCAGGGTCCGAGCCAAGGCCAGAGCTGGGACCAGGGCTGAGGCCAAGGCCGGAACCCAGCACCGAGACAGCATCAGGGCCTAGGAGAGAGACCTGGCCTGGCCTCAACACGGACACCGGGTTCAGACCAGGCCCCAGGCCCAGGCCGGCAGCCGCGGCGGCTGCGCCCTCGTGCACGCGCTTGTGCTTGGTGAGGCTGGAGGCTTGCCCGAAGGCCTTGCCACACAACTGGCAGCGGTAGGGGCGCTCGCCAGAATGCACGTGCAGGTGCTGTAGCAGCGCCGAGCTCTGCCCGAAGGCCTTGGAGCAGTGGGGGCAGGCGTACGGCCGCTCGCCCGTGTGGGTGCGCAGGTGGTGCTGCAAGTTGGAGCTCTGCCCGAAGGCCTTGCCGCAGTGGGGGCAGCGGTACGGGCGCTCGGCCGTGTGCGTGCGCTGGTGCTGCAGCAGTGCCGAGCTCTGCCCGAAGGCCTTGCCGCACTGCGGACACGGGTAGGGCCGCTCGCCCGTGTGCGTGCGCAGGTGCTTGAGCAGCGCCGAGCCCTGCCCGAAGCCCTTGGCGCACACCGGGCACTTGTGGGGCCGCGGGCCGCCGTGCGTGCGCAGGTGCTGCGCCAGCAGCGAGCCGTGCCCAAAGGCCTTGCCGCACACCGGGCAGTGGTGCGGCTTCTCCCCGCTGTGGCTGCTGCGGTGCTTCAGCAGCGTGGAGCGCCACCCGAAGGCCTTGCCGCAGGCCGCGCACTGGTACGGCCGGGCCCCGGTGTGGATGCCGCGGTGCTGGGCCAGCGTGGCGCCGTGGCTGAAGGACTTGCCGCAGTCGGGGCAGCGATAGGGCTTCTCGCCACTGTGGGTGCGGCGGTGCTGGCTCAGCCCCGAGCTGCGGCGGAAGGCTCGCCCGCAGTCGGGACAGGAGAAGGGCCGGGGCGGGCTGGCCGGCGCTGGGAGCACAGCGGGGCTGGTGGCCAGGACCTCGGAGGTGGCAGTGAGGCCGGATGAGACAGGGTCCAGGTCTGGGGCAGGGGGGCTGAGGGTATCGCTGTTAGGGTCAAGAATCAGGGGGACAGGGCCAATGACGTCTGGGTCGAGGTCAAAACTTGAAGACATGGGGTCGAGATCTCGGGGGCCCGAGTCAGGGTTCCCCACGATGGAGCCTGGACCTTCAGCATCCGGGTCCAGATCCTCGGAGATGGGCTCGAGATCCTCATAGCTGGGGTCCACGTCTTCCGAGACAGTGGTGAGGTCTTCAGGGTCAGGCTCTGGGTCTTCCGGATTGGGGTCCAGGGTCTCAGAATCGGAGTCAAGCTCTTGGTAAACAGGCTTCGTGCCTTTGTGGCCTGGGTTCCTGACCAGGACTGAGCGCCGCATCCCAGGCTTCCGTGAGCCAGCTGCTTCTGGGGCACGATCTGCAGGGCAACGCCAGAGTGGGGTGGGGAGATGGGGTGAGCTAGGTTCTGGGGAACAGTGGGTCTCTTTTGGAGCCTGGGCAGGAGATAGGAGAGGAGGACAGGCCCCACCCCAGAACCCACACCCTCCAACAGATAGATCCTTCCGTTGACCCAGAACTCAGGGAGCTTTCCAACCAGTCCCAGCCAGGACAGGGATGAAAGGGCTCCTGGTGGGACACGGCAGGACCCTCCCCTCTCAGCCCCGCACCTGGGTGGAAGTCACGGGACCCGGTGCTTGAGGTCTCCAATGCCCAGCTCCACGGCTCTGCCCCTCTCTCCATCCTGGGCTCCTCTCGTAGGAAGCGTGGGTCCTGTGGAGGGGAGAGTCCTCCGTTCCAATGCCCTCGACTGGATGGGGTGTCAGCATTCCAGTCTGCTCCTGAGCACCCAGCCTGAGTCTCTGCCCCATAACAGGGTGGCATATTTGGGGGTTCCTAGTGGAGCATGGAACTCTGGCTCACCTTCTAGAGAAGGGGCATCCTGAGCTCGGGAGCCTATGGCTGAGGTATGAGAGTGGGGAGCAAACAACATATGGCACCTCTCCTGGGTCCCTGGGGGAGGGCAGAAGGTCCCTGGCTTGCCTCTTGGGGAAGGAGTCACCTTGATTCCAGACCTCACAGCTGGGAGGTGGGAATAAATGCCAAAACATCTGTGTTCCCTCTTAGCTAGAAGAAACTGAGTCTCAGTTCCTAGAGCTAGAAGGTGAAGGAGGGCAAACAGTATGTGGGACCCCTTGGGGAGAGCAGTAAGCCCCCATAGCCAGGAAGTTGGAGACAGAATACACCTGTTTTCTCAATTGGATAGAAGACTCTGAATTCTAACCCCCAGCTGGGAGGCAAGTAGAAATAACATCTGGGGCCCTTCCTGGGTTACTGTGGGGGGACTCCTGGACCACTTCCTAGGAAGGGGTGATTCCTAAGCAACAGACCCATGGCTAGGGCCCTTTGATGGTTGTCAGGATACTTGTGTATTCCCTCCCCGTTGAAAGATCCTGAATTCCAGCCCCATGGCTGGTGAGTAGGTAGGGGGTGGAGAAACAGCAGCTCTGGGGCCCCTTCTGGGGGGCATGGGGATCTCCATGTTACCTGGCAGAGTGGAGATGCCTTGGGCTCCACACCCCCTGGCTGGGGGTTGGGGGGCAGAGAGACCTCTGGCTCCCTTCCTGGGGGGGGGTTCACCCTGCACCCCACACCACATAACTGGGGGTGGGTTAAGCAGAGAGCGGTGAGGTTTCTGGCTGGAAATCCTCAACCACAGACCCCACAGTTTGGGAATGTGGGAAAGGATATCTGGGTTCCCTTCAGGGTTTCTGGGTCTCAGGGGTACCCTTGGATCACCCCCTGAGGAAAGGGGCCTCCTAGACTCCAGAGCTCTTAGCTGGAAGGTGGAAGAATACCTGGAGCCCTTCTTGGGCTCCTGGAGGGCAGGAGGACCCCTGGACCACTTCTTGAAGAAGGGGCCTTCTGAACTCTGGACCCTAGGATGGAGGATGGCGGGACAATACCTGGGGCCCCTCCTGGGTTGGGGGGGACGGGGGGGTACAGGTGGACTCCTGGATCACCTCCTGGGAAAGGGGCCTTCTGAACTGTGGACCCCAAGGCTGGAGACTGGAGGGACAATACCTGGGCCCCCTCCTGGGTTCCTGGGTTCCTGGGGGGCGTCTGGATCGCCTTCTGGGGACGGAGCATCCTGAGCTCCGGACCCCGTGACTGGAGGGTGGCCCGGCTCCCTCCCCACTCAGACTCCCAGCCTCCCGCGAGGCCCTCCCCTCGGGACGCAGCAGCGGAAAGAGCACGCCAGGCCCTCGGGCCGCGCGGCCCCCTCCTCACCGCAGCTCGCGATTCGGCTCTCCCGGGCTGGGGGAGGCGGCGCGCGGGGCGGGGGGCGAATGGGGGTCGCCCCGGGCCTCGCCCCGCGCCAGGGCCCCTCCCCCGCCCTCCCCCAGGCCCCCGCCCGGCCCGACCCGCTCGCGGGGGCACTCACCCGGCGCCCCTCGCCCCCGGCGCCCCCCGGGCTTGCAGGAAGCCCCCCGCCCTCCAGCCCCGCCGGCGGCCCCCTCGGTCCAGCGGCCCCGCCAGGCGCTCCCGGGGAGCGAGAGGGGCCGGCCGAGGGCCGCAGCGGGAGCTGCTGGGACTTGTAGTTCGTCCGCGCCGCCGCCGCCGCCGCCATCGCTGCCCCCGCCCCCCGCGCCAGCCTTTGTCCCGGCCCGGCCGTCCCTTTGTCTGCGCTGCCCTGGCCGCGACCGTCTGTCTGTCTCTGCGTCTCTGTCTCTGCGTCTCTCTCGACTTCTGCGCCTCTCTGTCTCTAGCCTTGTCTCTGGGTCTCTATCCCTGTGTCTTTCTCCCTCTGTCCCTGTCTATGTCTATTTCTGGACCTCTCCTTTCAGTCTCTCTTGACCTCTGTCCCTGTCGCTTTCTCTACCCGTCCTCCATCTCTCTCGCTGTCCTTATCTATTTCTGTCCCTCCCTGTATTTCTGTCTCCCTTTGCCTCTGCTGCTGTCCCATTCCCTGCCTCTGGCCCTCTCTTTGTCTCTGTGTTTCTCTCTCTCTCCCTCCCCGCACCCCCGTCTCTGCCTCCTCCTGTCCATGTCTCCAACTTTTTGTTCAAAAACCACCAGATTATATCTCTCTCGCAGACTCGCAATGCTCATAAGGCCAGGCAAGGCTCTGATAAGCCCTATACTTTGAAAACGTGTTTTATCTTTGCTTTACCCAGCATTTCTCAAAGTTTTTGGATCATGGAACCCACAACCATTTTGGGGGTCACTTCCTGTCATATCCCTCCAGGAACAGAGCTTGGGGTACCCTCCCTTAGTGTTTCCATCCTCCTACCCAGATGGCAGGTCACTGCTGTCTCTGGTTGACTCCGCGTGCCTGGCGTTCCTGGGATGATTTCTGGAGAACCCCAGGCCAGGACTGGGAAGGACCCTGGGCACACTTTGCCTGGAGACCCAGATCCCCAGGGAGAGAGAGAGAGGGGGGGGGGGAGGGAGAGAACGAACAGCCCCAGCAGCTGGCAGCTGGTCCACGATGTTCTTCACTGCACATAAACAACAGCCACAAAACATAAATGATGATGAGACAAGGCCACTCTGTGACCATGTCTGAACTAAGATAGAGGCAAGGACACTTGCAACAACACAGATGAATACACGTCCCCTTGTCCCAATGAACCCAAGCACCCACTGCCACTGCCGCTTACCAACAGCAGCTCCAGGCCCTCCTCTCGTCTTCCTGCCTCTGAGATCAAAATCACCCAAATGCCAGTCTGTCCCTGCTTCCTGAGAGCACCAGCTGAGAACTGCTTTTATCTCTTCCAGACTCCTTAAACCACTCAGCACAAGCCCAAATCCTGTAGAAAGCTCTCCTCAAACCCCTCTTACAGAGCTGCCCCTGGTTCCCCAATGTATGCCCCCCAAGCTAAATGAACCCAACATTTTTGCCTATAGGTGTGTCGCTGATTGTCTGGCAGGTGTGTTTTGATATCATGCGCCTGCAATACAACCCTGAGCAAATGAGGTCTCAGGAATTTCCTTTTCTCTCTTTCCTCCTGAACCTTCTAGATCTCTGTTGCATTTATGGCCTAAGACCTGCTGTCCATTTCTCTGTGGAGCCCACAGCAGATCGGAGCAATCTGTGACTTCATTTGGATTCCATTATTGGTGCTTCTTCCTGCCTCCTCTGGCATGCTCCCGTTAAAGGAATATTTACGACATCTATTGTTTATGTCTGCCTTCTGCTAACAGCACCCTGCTTTTCCTTTGTGGAACCTCCTTCCACTACCACAGATGGACATGTGTCTAACATAGCTCCCCACTACCAAGCACCCGGGACTTATCAGAGAAGCCCATCCCCTGGCCACAATAATTGAGTCTGGGATGAAAATGCAATGCAAGCAAGCTGAGGGTTTCATTCTTCCTCTGGTTTCATGAGCTGGAGGGGCTTGATCCTTCCACTACTATCCGCCCCCCCCCCAGTTGTCTGGAAGAACAGTCTGCAGACTGAAGCCAGTCTACCCCAAGATGCACAGGTGAGCATCGGAAAGCCATGTCTGAAGCCAGAAGCCCTCGCTCTTTCCAGTACCACAAGCCAACGCATTTCCTTGGAGCTTAAGCTAGTTTTAGTGGGTTTCTATCTCGTGCATCCATGATAGTCTTGACTGATTTAGAAATTAGTATTGAATGGGGAAGGTATTGAGAGAAAGAACTTAAAATGTGGAATTGGCTAAGCAAAGGTAAGGTAAAGGGTTAGGGTCACCAGATACAGGGACTAATAAGCGAATAGGGCTCCCTAGAGAACTAGAGGAACTAGGAAGCACTTGACACCCAGGTGACTCTCAAACACTGAACACTCCTTGTCTACAAAGGTTAACAGTTACCCTCCTTGGGAAGAGCCCATTTACTGAGCCTCTCCACACTGCGGATTGAACCCTGGGGCAAGATAGATGCTAAGGGAACGGGGAGGCCTAGATCTGTTGCTAGAAGACAAAGTTGGGTTCCAGACTTGCAGGTCCAGGTGATTTGGTCTGCTGGCACCAAATCACCCAGGGGTGGGCTAGTGAGCT
>PVKY010009711.1:0-13125 GCA_004027775.1 Bradypus variegatus
TTCTTCCACCACGCGGGAGGTGGGGGTTCTGGGTCTTAGCCAACCCCACAGCAGGCCCCGGGGTGCAAAATCAAGATGTCGCAAGAAGATACACGAATGGCCAACATGAACAGATACCCAACATCGTCAGTTATTAGGGCCGTGCAAATCAAAACCACAACGAGGTTCCATTTTGCTCCCACTAGGATGGCTAAGAAATAAAAAACAGATAATAAATGTTGGGAGGCTGTGGAGAAATCAGAACCCCCGTGCACTGCTGGCCAGAATGTGAAACGGTGCAGCTGCTGTGGAAGACGGCTTGGCGGTTCCTTAAAAAGTTAAACATAGATTTACCGTATGACCCACAATTCCACTCCCACGTATTCATCCAAAAGAATTGAAAACGGGGACTCAAACAGATACTTGTACAAAATGTTCGTAGCAGCACTGTTTATAATAGCCAGGGTTGAGAGCAGCCCACGTGCCCACCAACAAATCAATGGATAAGCCAATGTGGTCCATCCATACACACAACAGAATATTATTCAGTCATACAAACCAATGTGGTCCATCCATACATACAACAGAATATTATTCAGTCATAAAAAGGAATGAAATACCGATACAAGCTACAACATGGATGAACCTCGGAGACACGCTCAGTAGAAGAAGCCAGACACAAAGGGTCACATATGGTTTGATTCCATTTATACGAAATACCCAGAATAGGCAAATCCAGGGAGACAGAAGGCAGGCTGTTGTGGCCAGTGGCTGGGGCAGGGAGGAATGGAGAGTTATTGCTCAATGGGACCACGTTTTATTTGGGGGTGGGGAAAGTTCTGGAACTAGATAGAGGTGGTGGTTGCACAACCTTGCAAATGTACTAAACGCCAATGAATTGTACACTTCAAAGTGATTAATTTTACTGTGTGAATTTCACCTCAATTTTAAAAATCAATGAAGTAATCCCTGTTCTGAGAAACCAGAGGAGATGGACTATTAAATAAACATGGACACTCAAAAGCCCTCTGTTCTGATTATCTATTGCTGGGTAACAAATGACCCCCAAACCTCATGGCTTGGCCAGGAACTGGGGCAGGGCACAGCGGGGTTGGCGTTTCCTGCCCCACAGTGTCTAAGGACTCAGCCGAGGAGATGCAGATAGCAGGGCCGGGCGGGCACTTCTCTAGCACACCTGGCTCCTGCAGGCTGGGTGCAGCTGGGGCTGTGGCCCCCCAAGGACCTCTCCCCAGAGCAGCCTCAGGGCACCAGGACTTCTTACAAGACCGAGTGTTCTAGCAAACCAGTCGGACACTCTGCGGCCCTTTACAACCCACCTGTTGGCCACACGGCACCACTTTGCCGTCCTCTGTCGGTGGAAGCAGTCAAGGGGAGGGGACACAGACCTCACCACTCAACAGGGGGATGTTGGAGAAGTTGCTGCTGTTTTGTAGCATGTCCACACCCATCCCTCGGCATTGAATAACTCATGGCCCATCTCTATAATAGAATATTATGCAGCCATTAAAAAGAATGAGATAGCTCCCTCTATACTGATAAAGAGCAGTCATCCAAGATGCAGCCTTAAGTGAAAAAAGCCAGAAGCTGAGCCCTACGTGTAGTCAACAATCCCACATATGTGTACAGTAAGTAAAGGGACAAACAGAGACAATGCGTGCTGGTTAGAGCACGGAATATCTCTGAGGGGTCCTGAGAAACTGGGAGCAGGCAGCTTCTGGGGAAGGGAAATTGGTGGCTGCGGTAGTGCCAGAAAGAGAGAGACATTTAATTTTCACTATTTGTACAGTTTGTTTTTTTTTTACCATGTGTCTATAGCATAGTTTGAAGGAAAATATTTATAAAAAACAAAAATAAAAGAATAAACTAGACACACACTGTCTTGGAAAGATGCCACGACATTATTTTGAAGCCTTTTGGTTTTTGGTGTTTGGTTTGTTGTTTAATATGTGTTGTCCAATCACATTTATATACACAACAAATCAGTACAGAAAAGTGTACACTTGCATACACTTGTCGTCACCCTCAAAAAGGTCAGGAAGGTCACATGCCAAGCTCTAGGGGCCAGGGTGCCTGGGGGATTAGGTGTGGGGAGATCTCTTCATTTTACTCCCCAGGCATCTGAAATCTTTAAGTTTTTATACCAAGAAGGCATCCACAAAATATTTATGAAAACATTTTAAGTAAGAAAATGTATGACTTTTAGCCCAGGCACCACCCCCCAATGTGATATGTATGAAGAGGGGAGTGCAGAGGGGGCAGGAGAGTGGAAGAGGGCAGCCGAGGGGATGGCAGTCAGGGGCGGCTGCCTGGAGGAGGCAGTGCATCAGCTCTCACAGCTGCTGCTCTCCTTGAGGCAGTAGGGTTCTCCCCTGCTAGGACCTCCTCCTTCCTTCACTCAACGCAGCTGGGGCTTGCTGGGCCAAGACCCAGTGGGGGAACCATCGCCTGCAAACACTGAAGATGCCTTGCTTCTCCTCTTCTGTTTTTCTCTGCTCCAGCCATCCCTCCCCTTTATAATAATAACAATTAAATACTAATTCGTAATTGCCGCTTTGTGCCAGGTGCTGCTGAAGCATTTGCTTGCCTTATTTTTTCTTCTCAACAACCGTAAAGGTGGGTACCATCATTATGATCAACTCCCAAGACTACAGATGAGAAGTCTGAGGCACAGAGAGGTTAAGTGACTTGCCCAAGGTCACACAGCAGGAAAGTGGCAAAGCCAGGCTTTTGAACCTGGATCCAAGCCCTGCCCCACTCACAAGCTGCCTTTATTTCAGGTGCTCACTCACTGTCTCCTGCAGGCCCCCCAGCCCCTTCCTCCTTGTCTATCTCCCCACCTTCCCTCCCTTGCCCTGTGTGGCTGGCATTGAGGAAGGTCAGTGTCCTTCCACAGACAAAGCACATTTCAGCCAGCTCGGGTTCCTAGAGGCCACTGTCCTCGCCAACCTTCCAAAATTTACTTATCTAATTAAGGATCTCGTGGAAACCCACCATGCCACGAAGAGTTCCTGTCTCAAGCAACACACACACGGGCCGGCCCAGCTCCACCCTGGCAGGGCAGCCCCTTCCCAGGAGCATCACCGTACCAGGACCGGGGGGTCCGGGGTGACCATCCCGCCCACAAAGTCAGCGCCCCACACGACCCTGGCACCCCAGCCCCAGCCAGCTGCATTTCCGGCCCGTGAACCTGCCACTCAAAGCCTCCTTTTTAATTAACCACGTCTCAGGCGGGCGCGGCGCGTGGGCCAGCTTCCCTGTGACTTCACCACCGAGCCACAGCACATCACAGTTTGCTTTCCAAGAATAGAAGCAGGAGATGGCGGCGAGGGAGGAGGCCAGGCTCTAAAAATGAATTTGCAGCCCAGAGCAAAACAACCCTGCCTGGGAGAGGGGAGAGAAAGCAGCGCGCACACACCGCCAAGCCCAGTGGGTGCTGTCTGCTGCCGTCCCTGGTGTGAAACACAGCACCTGGCAGGCTGCCCGACTGTCTGGCAGGGACGGGAGGGGGGCTGCGCACCCCAGGAGCCAGCAGCTGGGGACGCCCAAGGGAGTCTGGATTTTTTTCCCGGCTGGTTGGTTTTCCCAGTTGGCGGAGGTGATTCATTGGCTTCCAGGCTGGGCTCAGGGGCTCACGAGAACCTCAGGCATGGCACAAAGTTTCAAGAATTCAGGAGCTAAAATGCCAATGGAGGGGGGCTTCCAGCAGTGTTACCACAGCCCCACCGGGAGGGTGCGAGGGAGAGGGAAAAGCCACCCCCACCGTGCAGGAGAACGCGTGCCAGGAAGGGCCTGGGCAGCAGACCTGGCTGCCTGTGAGGACAATGACAATGGCTACCGGTGATTCAGATTTCACTCTGTCGGTCACTGTTCTGGATGCTTTACTTGGATTATTGACCTGGAAATGCTGACGAGCAATAGCACGTGAGCCTCGTGACAGCCGTGTGCGGTTCAAGCCATGCTTGCCCCGTTCTCCTGACAAAGGGGCTGAGGCCTGGGGAGTCGGTCGTGAGACTCGGGTGGCTCTTCCTCTCCGCAGTATCATCCCTGAAAAGCCAGCCCCACGTCTGGCTGCCTCGGCCCATAGCAGTGCCACCCGCGTCACCTGAATCCCTCAGAGATGGGGCGTGGGTTATTCAGGGTTCCTGGGACCCAGCAAATAACAAGGAACTGCACAGGGAGAAGTTTCTCCCCCTTTTCCATTCCCTTCCAACCCTTCTGAGTGTATCTGTCAAGGACATAGTCACGTGGGGTGCTGTCCCCAACACCTCCCAGCCCTTTCCAGTCTCCCTTTTGAACAGAGAGCAGGTCTAGAACCCACCGAGAAGTTAGAACTACTGTGCTTTCTTTGTGTTTCGTCCATTACGGCAATTGACCCAGATTTCCCTTTTTGGTTTTTTTTTCTTCCTTCCCAGATTTTCCTTTTAAGGAAGTCATAAAGTTCACTTTTAAAATAAATTAAGATTTAAAGTAAGTTGAATCTTTTTGAGATAGAACCTGCAATCTTGACGGACGACGCGACCTGCCGTGTGGGATCTGCTCTGGGCCAGGGGAGTGACTGTAGCTGTGGAAGAAACTCCTCCACTAGGAGTTTGGGATTTTTGAAGCTGGGCAATGGGTACACGGGGGCTCATTATATTATGCCAGCTACTTTTGTATGTGTTCAAAATCTCCATAATAAAAAGCTTTCTAATGCTATATGAAAACTTTTAAAGTAACTTATTTTAAAGAGAAATATTAAGTAATCATATAAGTGGTACCCAGATATAGCAAAGACCAGGGAGTGAGGTACAAGCAACTGAGATGGCAAAACCTATTCCCAACACTTGCAAGTTTATTCTCCCCTTCCAGGACCCTGTCCTGCCCCCTCCTCCAGGGCTGCCCCTCCTGAGGGACTCCCTGATGAGGTCGGTGGTCTCACGCTGTCTTGCAGACTTCCAGGAGGGGGGCAGGAAGGAGAGCTTTGCCTTTTTATCTTTTCCCTTCAATGATATAAAAGTGCAATATTGCTAAAATGATTCCCATCTGGAAATCCAAATGCATTAGGCGTAGGCAGGCCTGGCTGGGCAGGCGGAGGGGGGCTGCGTCGCAGGGCTCTGTGCTGAGGTCATTCCGAGGTCAGCTGCAGGCCCCTCTGCAGCTTCCTGAGAACCAGGATGAGGGTGCGTGGCTTTGGGGGTGCTGGGAAAGACCCAGAAGGGCTCTGGGCTTTGGCAGTCGGGCTAAAGGGATCTCACAGAGCCGAGTCCAGGAGCCCATCAGAGGAAGGCGTGAGGAGCCTGCAAACCACCACCCAGGGTGCCTGCTCTGTGCCCTTCTGCCTCGGGAGAAACCCCAAACTTGGCTCACACTGCAGCTTCAACCCCACATGGCAGAAAAATGCCCCCCTTCTCATGGATGGCCATTTATTCAGGCATTAATTCATTCAGTCACTCAACTAATATTTATTAAGCACCTACTGCCTACCGGGGATTGTTTTAGGAGTTATAAATATAAGAAGGGCAATGCCACGGGCCAGGGGTCCCAGCAGTGCCGCCGAGGTCACTCGCTCTGTGTTCAGATAGAGAAGGGGAGGGGATTGCAGGGAAGAAAGCAAACAGCCAGGAGCGCTCTGTCCACGGAGCATGTGCTGCAGGGGCCCTGTGGCCTCTCCTCCCCAGCACACCCCCGGGAGCTGGTACGGCTGGTAGGCACCTTTGCACACAGCGCTGAGGAGTGGGCACATGACTTGCCCAGAGTGGTCCAGCTGGCGCGGGGCAGGACAACGGTTTCAGTCCGGGGGCTGGGATGGAATTCCAGAGCCATGCCACGCACCGTGCATCACCCACCATCATCCCGGGGTTCTCGAACAGCCCACGTTATGAAGCGCTCTTGGTGGGCAAGGAAGCCAAGGCACAGAAAGAAATCAATGTTGCTCTAAAGTTAACGAGTCCTTGCCGAGTTCCCCACGCGGTAACAGGTCCTGTATTTGCCTCTGCATTTGTCCATCGTGTAGCTGGGCTGAACTGAGACGGGCCCAAGGGGAAACCAGACCCTGGGTTTCGAGGCTTAATGTATATATATAGAGAGAGAGAATATAAAATATCTCATTGATAATTTTTTTATTACAAGTTGGAGTGATAATATTTTGGATATATTTGCTTAAACATAACTTTAAAATATATGGTTAAAATTACTTCTACCTGTTTACTTTGACTCTTTTTAACGTGGCTACTACAAAAATTAAAATTACTTATGTGGCTAAGTCCATTTGCAGATGGGGAAACTAAGGAGCAGAGAGGGGCACTCAGAAGGCTCCCTGCTTGGCCTAACTGGACCCCGCGTTGGCAATCTGCACGGGGCCTGCACCCCATGGCAAGGCCAGCTGCCCAAAGCAACCCAGCAGGGCTGCAGCAGAGTCGGGTCCAGTCCCATCACCCTGGCACCGCGTGGCAGCCAACGGCAGCCCACGTGACGCAGCCGAGAGTGGCCTTCAGACCCCAGGCCCTCGCTCCTCGCGCCTCCACCACACTCTCGGGGCCTTGGCAGCTGTACACAGCGCCCACACGTTTCCCTGAATTTCCCATTTAATTTTCCCAGACTGGGCCCGGCCTCCTCAGCCCTGCTCCTGCTTTGTTCCAGAAAGCTCCATCCTCCCAGCTGGCTCTTCACTCGGTTCCTTCCGGCAAAGAGAAGCAAAGAGAAGCGAAGGGGCCTAATTGGGAGCAGTTTATGATAGGCAGGAATATTAGTAAGGCACTTAAGAGGTTATTAACACCTTTTATGAACCTCATTGTTTCAAAGCCTGCCATGCTTAATCATTTTAGCACCATTAAATTGGTATTAACAACAACCCCAGGACTGGTACTCCGAAATGTCACCGGTTGATAACACTCATGAAATGCAGTGCCTTGGGAAATCTGAGCAGAATGAGTGGGCTCTCAGCTTCCCTGCAAATGCGTGTCCTTTGCCTGGCAGCTCCAAACTGAAAGGGGGATGGAGATCCTCCCCTACGGCCCAGAATGTCAGGCAGGACCGTTCCCCACCCTCTCCACCATTCTCGTCCCAAGGTGGTAGGGAGCAGGGGAGAAAAATTGGTAAATCAAGTGACACCTTTATCCTTTTGAGGCACGTCAAACAATATAGATGTTGGTAAAGTAAAAAGTATACATCCTCCCCACCTCTGTAGTTTAACAGGCCTGGGTTCAAATTCTTGCTCTGCTACTTACAAGCTGTGTGACCTTGGGCAAGTGACTTTACCTCTCTGTGCCTCCATTGACTCATCTGTAAAAAGGGCACCAGCACAGCACCTGCCTCACCATCCTGCTGCAAGGCTAAGTGAGGGTGAGGGAATCCAGGTATTTGCCACGGCACCTGGCACTGAGTTAGCGCTAGGTAAAGTTTCCTACCCTCTAAATCCCAGAGGTAACCTTATCAGCAGAAGGGGGTGGATCCTTTCAGACTTTGGTGCTCCTAAAAAATATTTCTACATGCATAATATTCCACTACCCTCCCTTGACACAGATTTTGTTTGTCTTTTGTTCTTCTTTACAACGTTATTTATAATAATTATGCCATTTTGCTTCCTCCTTCCCCTCTTGGTCATGGGTAGCAAGAGGTCATGGAATGCTTTCCACCTCATGTTGACGGATGTAACCCAGGGGTCAGCAAACTTTTCTGTAAAGGGCCAGACAGTAAATATCTCAGACTTTGCCAACACAGTCTGTTGCAACCACTGAACTCTGCCATTGTAATGTGAAAGCAGCCACAGAGGGTCTGTAAGTGAATGGGAGTGGCTGTGTTCCAGTAAAACTTTATTTACAGGACAGGCAGCAGCCCAGACGTGGCCCTCTCCAGTTGCACTCCAGGAGCGGCCCCCTGGCAGCCACTGGGCAGTTGTTCTGTTATTAACTCAGGCCCTACCGACAGGCATTTGAGTTGAGTCCCAAGCTGGCCTTTTCCACGATGCTTCCAGATCGCACACCAGGACCGTGAATCCAAGTCCCCCTCCTGGGCTCCCAGGGCGATGGGGCAGGCCCCTCTGAGTGTCGTCCCGTTGTGCTTTTGATGCAGGAAGGTTCCCGTGTGGAAAGCAGAAGCTGACAGGGACATCCAGGGAGCACTGTTGTTTCATGGGCACAAGGGAGGCCATTCTTGAGACGTGACCTCCCCAAGGTCACTGAGCAAGATGGCGAGAGGCAAGCAGAAGGGAACCCTATTTCCGGAGTGGAAACTCAGCGCCGGACTGACAGACACCAGACTCTGCTCGCCAAGCCACAGTCCTCGGCGAGGTCCGGCCCACAAACATGTTGCATCTTCAGATAATTTATTTTGTTTCTATTTTAACTCATCACTAAAATGTGAAAATCAGGACACGTCACATGAAAAGCAGGATTCCGGCTTCCCTTGAGTATTCGGCAGGTCCAGCAGGTGTGGTCCCACATTCCTCGTTAGGAGCACAGCCTCAGCCTCAGGCCATCTGGGGTCAAAGTCGCTCGACACGTGCCAGACCGTGCACGTGGCATGCTCTTGTCGCCCTGTGCCTCAGTGTCCACTATAACAAAATGAGGGTATCACATCCTCGCTCACGCCACTGCAGACGTGGTGCTCTGGAACTTCCAGTTTCCCACATTCACCAAGGTCTGTCGACGCCAGGGCCTCGCATGTTTCCAAAGGCGACTCCCTCCAGGCCAGGCTTTCAGGCCTCAGCAGAACCCAAGCAAGGAGTCCCTCATTCCAGCACTTCTTTCTTCTCCCCACCCCCCCTCACCCCCATGGGATGGTGGCAGGAAGGGCTCTTGAAGGGAGGGGGTCAGCGCCAGCTCCCCCAGCCTCAGCCCTGACCTCTCTGGGCTTCTCTTTCCTGGCCTATAGGGATGAAGTGAGTTAGTAAAGGATGCGGAACTCTGCCTTGTGAAGGTAAACACACAACATATGTTAGCCATCTCTGTTATCGTGATTCTCCACTGCCCAGCAGGTACCACGTTCCCCAAAGCCCCTTCCCACAAGAATATCCCACCTGGATTTCTGGCATCCCTGAGGGACCGGCTGACAGCCAGGCCTAAGCACTTTACAACTCGTTTACTCCTCCAGGCCCCTGCAGGAGTCTACCCTGCTATTGCTCCTATTCTAGAGATGAGGAAACAGGCACTGAGATGCTAAGAAACAAGGAACACATCTAGATAAACCTCCAAACCCTTCATTCTAGAACCAGTGTTAGCATCACTAAGGCAGCAGTCCCACTTGCAGGAATTTATCCCAAGTTCAGAATCAGACAATTGCACAAAAGGCAATGTGCAGGGATGTTCATTGATGTGTCGTTTACACAGCGATGAAAAACCAGAAATAACCTAAACGTCCATCCACAGAGAATTGCTCAAATAGTGTTCTGGATCAAAACACGGAATGCTTTGCAGCCAGAAAAAAATCATGAGATCTCTGTATTCATTATCATGAGAAACTGCAACAGTTAAGCAGGAAAAAAAAAAAAGTAAGCCACTAAACCACATTCATAGTGTGGTTCTATTTTTGCTTCAACATATATTTAAATACATATATACATATACATATTCCCATGTGTGCAAATATGCATAGAAATGAGACTGGAAGAAAATGCATCAAAATGTTAACAGTAATGTTTCTGGGCAGTAAGATTCTGGATTCTTTCCACTTTTCTCCTTAAAATTTTGTTTTTACTGTTGTGTGTATGTCTTTTTTTTTTTTTCTTTTTTGCTGTGAGCATGTATTGCTTCTATAATCAGGGGTGGGTGGAGATGTAAAAAAAACAATTAAGCTATCATTAACTTCGAAAATCTGCAACCTGCTTTTCCTATTTAATGGTAAGTTGTGGACAGCACTCCAGGTCCACAGAAAGAGAGATTGAACTTGTTATTGCTGCACAACATTCTAGAATACAGAGGTATTATCATTCATTCAACCATCCCCTCAATTATGGGCTATCAAGTTGGGCAAGGCTGGAACCCAGAAAAGCTTCCAAGGTGGCTCCTCCATCCAATTAGGCAACAGGGTACCTCGGAGGAGGGAAGGAGAGGGCAGGTGGGCGGGTAGTAGAAAGAGGTTGGCTGTGGGGCTGGAAGACTGGAAGACGGGAAGCAAGACCACACCCCAGGAACGCACGGGCTGTCAGAAACTGCTGTCCTCACCCCCAGGCATCTGTGGTTTAACAAGCCCTCCAGGTGATTCTAATGCACAGTCGAGTTTGAGAACCACTGACTTAAAAAAACAACAACATTTGATTACTGTCTGTCTCTCTCATCACAACAGTTCTCTTCCCTAACTGCATGTTAGAACCAGTTAGTGTATTAGCTATCTATTGTATTAATTATACCCCGAAACTTAGCAGCTTATAACAACCGACAGTCATCTCACAGTTTCTGTGGGACAGGAACTCAAGAGTGGCTTAATTGGGAGGTTCTGGCTTAGAGCCCGACAGGAGGTTGCGGCCAAGATGGCGGCTGGGACTGGAGGAGCCGCTTCCGAGATAGTGCTCACCGGCCCCCTGCCCTGCGGGCCTCTCCTCAAGGCTACTTGAGTGTTCTCACATGTCATCTGGTGTCACCAGAGCAAGGAATCCAACAAACAGCAAGGCAGAAGTGCCCATGCCTCTCACAATCTAGTCTCCAAAGAGACACATCATCATTCCACATATACTGTTGGTTAGAAGGAAGCCACACTTAAGTAGAAGTCAAGTGAGCTCCACCTCTTGAAGGGAAGAGTATCAGAGAACTTGTGGACTTATTTTTTTCTACAACTTGTGGACTTGTTTTTAAAACACCACAACTGGGTGCCCCCAATTCCACTCCAGATCCTCATGGACCACCAGTGCCAGCCCCACCTGGGAGCTTATCACAGATGCAAGACCCCAGCCCTGCTGAAGGCGTACATTGAAGTTTGAAACGCAGCTACTCTGGATCGTTTGAGGCAAATTCTGTGGGGCTCCCTAGGCATCAGCAATTTTAAGAACTCCAAAAATGAGTCTAAGGCTTGACCACTGTCTGTGAGTACCAAGGCACGTTTTGTGTCCCGGGCAGCTTGTTGACTGCATTCGCTCCCTGGGGCTGCCGTAACCGAGTCCCACAAAGTGAGTGGCTTAAAACAACAGAAATGGATTCTCTCCCTGATCTGGAGGACAAACGTCAAAATCAAGATGGCAGTAGGGTTGGTTCCTTCTGGACTCGCGGAGGGACTCTCTGTTCCACCCCTCTCTCCTTGCTCCGGTGGTTGCCAATAATCCTTGGTGATCTCTGGTGTGCACAGCCTCTGTGCTCACGTGGCGTCCTCCCTCTCGTTCCGTCTCAGCATTTGCATGTCCTCCCCTATTCCTGTAAGGACACTGGTCCTATTGGATTTAGGGCCTTCCCTACTCCAGTATGACCCCATCTTAGCTCATCACAGCTGCAATGACCCCGTTTCCAAATAGGGCCACATTCGGAGGCTCCAGGTGGACATGAACTTTGGGGTAACACTGCTCACCCCAATACATGCATCTTCATCAATAACAAAAATAAAAGCAAACTTAAAATTTGTTTATTTCTGTAGTTAAAAAAGTACTCCTGGTTCATCACTGGCCGGCAGTTCCACAATACAGTGAGTCTGGGGGGCACCCCCCTCCTTCCACCCACCCACCCCCTGCCCCATGCTCAGCTAGCCGGTTCAGCTCACCCAGCCTCTGTCCCTGCTTCGGGGATGAGGCATGGCCTAAGCAGGCCCCATCACAGAGCTCCACCCCCACAGCACATCATTAGCTCAGGGATGGGCATGTGACCCAAGTCAGGCCGATGAGCATCAGCACCGGGACTTGGCTGTAACTACTGGGAAGAGGCCTCCCTTCTCCCCTGGGTTTGCTGAACCAGAGTGAATAAACCTGAATCTGTGGGGTCTAGCTCTTGGGGGGGACCCGCCTGAGAATAAAACCAAACACTCAGAGGAGAGAGGAGCTACAGATGCCGAGAGAGTTGTATTCCACACGATGCCATTTGGGCTCCTGGATGCGTCCATGCCTAAAACTAGAATTTGCCCCTAGGTTTTTCAGTCCTGGGGGTAAATTCCCCTTGTTGCTTAAGCCAGTTTGAGACACTTTGGTATCATTTGCAATGAGAAGGTTTCTACCCAATACTGATATTTCTGGCCCTCACACTAGCATCTTTGTATCTGATAGGAAACTTTTGGCTGCACATAACAAAAAATCCAACTCAGTATGGCTTAAATGATAACAAGACAAATAGCAAGAAATTTCAAGAAGGGCAGAAGCAAGATGGGCTACTTCTGCTGTCCAACTGTATTATCAAGACTTGGCTTCCTTCCGTTTTCCTGCTCTGCCTCTCTCAGTGAGGACGCTTGTTCTCTTGGTTGCAAAATAGCTGCCACGGCTCCAGGCATCACAGGCAGAACTTCTCAGGGAATAAGCAGAGCTGTGTCTTCCCAGGTGTCTTTTTTAGGAGAATGAGGAAATCCTTCCCTAGAAGCCCCCCATCAAACATCAACATCCCCTCATGTCTCATTGACCAAAACTCACATATCCTGGGTCACAGGCTCTAAAGTGCACCTGGATTTTCTGTGAGGGGTGGAGAAGGGGAGAAGGGCTGCTGGAATGGCCCATGGAGCAGCCTTGCCTGCTGGGGTTTAATCACGTCATGATTAGGACCAAGGCAGAAGGTTGATCATATGCATTTCCAAATAAAGAAAGTTAAATTTTTACAACCATAAAAAGTATTTCAGTGTCTTTGGAGAAACAAAGAGAATGGCAGAAAGTTCAATAAACAAAACCTGAAGGGGAATCTTGCATTTAACCCACATTTCCCAATGAGAGACAATAGCCTGATTGAAATTTAGAAATTTCCCCTCTGGCTGGGTCTGGGGTCCCCCAGAGCATATCTGAGAGAAGAATTCAAAGGCAAGCTGTTTATTTGGGAGGTGAAGGAAAGTGGGGAGCAAAGGAGACAGGGAAGGGCACTTCACCAGGCCAGCCACCACCATGGGCAGCTGACATGCACGCCCACTGGGCCTCACCTTAGTGGGCAAGCCCCTCTCTCATCAGTTCCCAGGAGGGGGCTGCAGGGGTGCTAGTTCCCCACACTCCTGCCCTGCTCAGTGTTCCAGAACCGCCCTCGGACACAGAGATGCAGCTAC
>PVKY010009712.1:0-13123 GCA_004027775.1 Bradypus variegatus
AAAAGGTAATTAAAATGTATTTGAGTTGGAGCAGATGAAAAAAATCCGGGCACTGTCCTGGCATCTTAGGTGGGGGGTGCTGCGGTTTATCTAATTATCCCTTTCCGTTGCCTTCACATCCACCAAGTCTGCCTGCTTCTAAGGCTGGAGCACAATGGAGGATGTGGCTAGGGTCTTCTCAGAGTTCCAGTTCTTTCTGGCTACATCACTGCCCCCTTCTGCTGAGGTACTTTCTATGCATTCCTTTCAAAAAAAGGCCACTGGATCAGGTAGATGTTGTAGTTTTCTACCACATCTGGACAGGAGCTGGAAGAGGAGACAGGAAGTATGCATGGATGAGAAGGAGAGGCTGCATGCTGGAAGACAAATAAAACAAGCAAAATGAGAACAATGGTGGCAAGAAAAATTTTCTTCATTGCAGTTACAAATTATAGAATTTGTAGAATTATAGAAAGATGTCAAAAAGTCCTCAGCAGAAAAATAAAGGACAAATCCCAGGGTCAAAACCCAGTTAAGCAGAAGTTGACATACTCCTGTCAAAGAGTAATACCATCTTCCACAAAGAAGCTTGCATTTGGGGATCCACTCGGACAAACGGTGCTATCTCCAAATCACATCATTTAGCTCAAGATCAGCTTTATGGAGACATGGACTCTCCCACTGTTTTGGGATGGAGGGGTCAATAGTCCACTTGGCATAAGCTTACTTTGGAGCTGTTTGCTGAACAGTACAGCCTTGTCTCTTCTAGTCCACAATGGAATCTTCTCAGGGCAAATCTGCTCTGGGAAAAGTGATGAAATCTCATTTCCTTCCCCAAAGAAGCCAATGCTTTGTGCGGGCGTTCTGGGGAAAAGGAATCGGATATAACACTCAAGTCAGCAATTTCGCCCCTTCTGGCACCCAAAATGACTGAGTGCTTTGGCCATGTGGTTTGGTCTCAGGACCCGCCTTTTGTGAATCTCTTCACTGGGATGGGGGGTAGCTGGGAGTGAGCAGCAGGCTTTTCTAGGTGTTGTGGCTGGAACTGCAAAGGTTAAGGGTTGATTTCTGGGGTCGTGGTGCAACTCTCCAAAAGCCAGTCTTTGCCACCACTGGGACTGTTTTCCTCCCATGGTCTAATAATGCCTCTTGCCTGCTTTTGGCTCTAAATCCATGTCCCTTAAACCTTCGTTTGCAGAGAGAAAAAGGAATGCTGGCGACCTGAGCCCATCAAATTACTGCACTGACCTCTGGGGCTCCTTCTGCTGTTTTCTTGTGATTAAGTACAGGGCCTATTCTGTTTATGATAATAGTTGGCCCCACGAACCTACCGGCAGGTAATGAAAACAACAGCTGTACTTCTCAGAAGATGAAAAGAAATATGCACGGCACAAGCCTCTGGGAGGGTTCTTTTGACCCTTCGTCATCACTTTATCCTACCCACTTCCAACTCCCCAACGCACTTTGTGCAGTATAAATGCACCCATGGAGTAATGTGGAGAGAGAAAAGCTCTGTGGGAAATTATGGAGCAGGGAGAAACGGACAGGGAGGACCCCTGGCCTCCAGTGTCTGCTAAGACTTCTGTTCTCAAGACTTCCTCTGAAGACCTGAGAATGCAAACACTCCCAAGGAGGCCCGGCTCCTCTCCCTGCTCTCCTGCAGCCGTGAGGCCTGAGCCCTCCCTGGTAGGGGGCAGGACGTCTGAGGCAGGCCTTCCCTCCGAGCATGGCCTGAGGCTGCAGCTACGGGGACTGGCAGTGCCCACGCCATCATCCTGGGGCGGCCGGAAGTGGGCTTCAGGTCTGACGGATGCGGGGCCCAATCCCACCTACTCCCTTTGTGGCCTTGTAGCAGTTACTGATTTTCTCTGAACTTCAGGAGCCTTGTCTGTAAAATGGGGCTAATACTCACCTCATAGAGCTGGTGGGAGGGTGTCTCCATTTCCTGAGGCCACTGTGAAAAGGAATGGAATGTACTGCCTCCCGGCTCTGGGATGAGAAGTCAAGTGGCAGGACTGTGTTCTCCTTAATCTGTAGGTTAGAATCTCTCCTGGCTTCCGGGAATGGCCAGTGGCCAGCAGTCCTTGGCGCTCCTTGGCTTGTGGCAGCTAACTCAATCTCTGCCTTCGTCTTCCCTCTGTGTTCTCTTCCTGTAAGGATACCAGTCATATTGATTAGGGCTAATCCAGTTTGGCCTCATTTTAACATAATTAAGTCCATTTGCACTGACCCTATTTCCAAATATGGCCACGTTCTGAGGTCCTGGGGTTAGGACTTCAGCCTGTCTTTCAGGGACACGATTCAATCCCCCAAGCCTTTGCTGAAGGCACTGTGCTGTATCCTGCAGGTGTGGTGGGGTAGAGTACGAAAGTGCAGCTCGGGCTTCCAATACTCCTCTAACCTAAGCAAATATTTCATCTCAATCAAAATGAGTTTGGTCTTTTAGCAAAATTCTAAAAGGCTCACTTGTGCTTAAGGGTCCTTCCTTGGTTCACCAGGTGCTGGACTTGGTTTTTTCCAATTAAGACACCTGCTGAACAACTGCTTCCATGATTTGGAGACGTCACCAGGAAGTGGCTTCTGAGGCACAGCCTCTGAGGGACTGGCTTTTCTGACCTATGGCCTCCATCCCTTCTCCACCTTCCTGGGGCCCCTCTCCCATTCAGGCCCTCCTTCAAAGCACAACCCCCTGGGTTGTCACAGGTCTGAACTGTGGCCACTACCTTGGGACTCGGGCATCGCTGACTTCCAGAGGCGTTAATGTATACAGGGAACCCTGGGGCCTCCTCTCAGGAGCTCTGTCCTGGTCAACTCAAGTCAGCAGTTTCCTCCTGGCAGGTAGCAAAGAGCTGGATGGCAAAAATAAAGGTCTTCAGGAGAGAGTGGAAGAAGGGAGGAGTAACTTTGCACGCTGGGTAGAGAAAGCAGAGAGGAGAGTGAGGACAGACATCACTTATGTCATCAACCCTGATCATGGCTCACCAATGGCATTTCAGCCCGGTGGCCATAACTCGGCTCACTTCCACATGCCTTCTCAGATGCTGAGAAGAAAGCACTTTTCAGTAGAGGTCCAAGTATGGAGTCCTACAGTGCAGCTGGTTCAGGCCACGCACACTGGTCCGATAAAGGAAAGTACTTCTGGAAGATCAATCCTGTCCGATGTGGACAAGAAATTGTCAAGGCTACAAATCCTCGAGGAGGATGCTACTTGTGAAGATGTGAGCCAAGAGGGAGCTTTCTGGAATTGCTGCTTCCTCTGCAGACCCAGCATCTCGTGCGTAGGACTCACCTTCTTCGGCAGATGCACATCCTGTCGTTTTTATTCCTCAGGGGTCTCCAGTCACCCACACCTGGCCCGACTCCCCTGGCCTCCAGTGACCTCTTGCACAGGACCTCAAGGCCTCTGCATGGGTTGTGTCCTCAGCCAGCAACACATGATTGGCCCCCCGTACTGTGAGGTCTCTGCTTAAAGGTCATCTCTGTATTGTATCATCTTGTAGTGCTTGGCACTTTCCCTTCTCAGCAGTTTTTGCATTTGTCACCATATTCACTCCAGCTCCCTTCACAGCTAGACCATCCACTCCCCAAAGGCAGGGACCATCTTTGTTCACTGATGTTCTTCCAGCATCGTGCTTGTAATCATCCACTGAAGGAATGGTGCAGAGGAGCAAAACAAAACAGGCCTGGGCAGGACCTGACCAATTCCTGGCTCTGACAACAACTCCACAGCCTGGAAATCACCTGCACACGTGCCCTGCAGAGACACCCGGCATTCTGATGGGTCAGAGGGACAGTGCGTCATTTTGGAGTTTCCAAGGAGGGGAACTGGCACATGCACAGAGCTGTCCTACGTAGCCAGCCTCCTTCCAAACGCTCTCTAAACTGTGCTGCAAGATTCTGAATGCCATCATGATATGAAACACCCAATGGAATCCATTATCTTCCCAGGAACTGGTCAACAAGGACCAGTGCCATGCCACAGCCACGGAGATACTGCTCCAGCTCAAGTGGGAAGAGTTTACCCCAGACACCCAGCTGTCTTGCTTAACTTGAAAGGGCAAAGGCAACCTCGCTGTTATGATAGATACGGAAAAGCCCAAATCGTGTGAGACCCCCAACTCAAGACCCTAGCTCTGACACTTGGTAGCTATGGGGGTCATGATCAAACTCCTTTGAGCCAGATTCCTTGTCCAAAAAAGGATGATACAATGTTCCCTCCGAATCTGAGGACAAAATGACGTGGCCCAGCTCATGATGAACTTTAAGGAAAACGGCCCTCAGGACCCTAGTGAAGGTATGCTGAGACAAACTCTTAGGTAGAAGAAGTTGTGCTCTGAGAGTCTGAACTTTCAGAAAATTCCTAGTGAAACAGGAATCTTCCCAGATGATCTCCACTTTACCTCCATCCTTTCCATTCTGCAGTTCTTAATGACTCTCTTTGTTCAACTACTGTACCTCTATGAGATTTTATAGCTTCCTGCCTCTGGAGGAAGTTGAAGCTGGATGTTATCTTGGATCTTAGGAATAAGCCAACTGGCAAAACTGAGCACCTGGGGCAGAGTGGCAGCATGAGAGGGTGGGTCCTGGACGAGGAGCTAGGAGGCTGGGGCAGCACTTGGTCGCCTTTCAGTCTTGCCGTGACCCACGCAAGGCCAGCTCAGGGTTCCTTCCTGCTTTAAGATGGGTTGATTGTATAAGTTGATGTAACCAGAGATTCTTGGTAAGCAACACTTCTCCCAACATTTGCTCTGAGGCTTTGTCATCTAGGTTGGTGATGGACAACCTATGCAGGGCACCCTTGGGGAAAGTGGCTTTTTCCCTTTGAACTGACAGTGGCAACAGGAAGTCGTCTATTCAAAAGGCTGGTCAATTTCTTCCAATTCACTAGCTGTGAGATCCGAGTGGCTGTTCCAGGAAAAAGCCTCGTGTGTACTCACAAAAGCCATCCCACTGCCAGGGACCTTCAGCCCTCCACTCCCTAGGCTTGGGACTTTTTAAAGGAGGCCTTTAAAAAAACGACAGGTAGCAAGGTAGCACTTACTGATTCTAAGACTCCTGTATAAATTCAGGTCCACAGAACAGATCTTCTGGAACTAACCAGGAATGAAATTTTCATTAGGATTTCCAGATCAGTTTTCCAATGGGGTGAAGGAATAAAACTTCAGGCAAATTGGGGCAAACAGGCTGTGTTCGTCTATAACTCATGATGCTCTTCAGACAACCTCTCTGCAGATGATGTCAAGTGAAAAGTCAGGATGTTGGATGCTGTCTTCTTTTCCTTCCTAGGCTTTGCAGTAGGAGAGCAGATCCTGTCTCTGTGCTGTGTATTACTTATTTCTTTATATAGGTTAAGCCAAGGTTACCAAACAAAATGCAGGATGTGCTGTTAATTCTGAATTTGCGACATGCACTAAAAAATAATCAATCTGAAATGCAAATTTGACTGGGCATCCTTCATTTTTATCTGCTAAACTTGGGATTCCCAATTACATTCATTTCAATCTAATGAAGGCTATTTGATTTTTGGACAGTCTCAAAAGTATAATAAACCCAACCTACTCCTCATGCCCAAAACACACACACAGAAGACCTCAAAACAAAACTTTCTAATTTCCAATAATGTGATAAGAAAATCTATTTTAAAGCATCAAATAAACAGAGGGAAGGGAGGAAGAGCGAGCGAGAGAGAATGAATGTGCGTCTTCCTGCAAGTCATCTTAATCAAGAGTCAGCATGCCACGGCCAAAGGCACTGGAGCCACAAGCTCCTTGGGCACGTGGGCTCAAAAACCATTGGTTTCTGTCTCATCAAGGTAGGCAGGGGCTGAGGGGATGAGGAGCCAAATACAAATATGGTAATTTGCTCAAAGAGGCCAGCCCAGGGCTGAGGGGCAGTGGAGGAGGCAGAAGCCAATGGCAAAGAAATGGCAGGAAGCAGTGCCAGGCCTCAGGTGCCACAACAACAAATCTGCTGTGGGAGAGAAGGAAGCTATTGATTTGGTAAAATGCCCTGTGGTCAAGGAGCACTCCAACACCCTCCGGGTCTCTGGCCTTTCGGGGGTGAGCGAGTGACCCCTTCCCACACTCTGCTCTGTATCCTGAGCATTCCTGGGGCTGCACAGCCTTGGGCAGGGATGCACTGGGGTAGGTGAAGACACAAACACACTTCCCTGATGTGCTTTTTAAACACATTTTAAAAACACTGATGTTTTTAAAATCAATTTATTACACTGATCAAAAGTCACTCAAAATAATACAGTTGCTTTAAAATTTTATTTTTGCACAATTACACAGTCTGAATGACTAGCTTGCAACCCAAGTCAGTTTTAATAAGTTTAGCTCTACAAAATTACTCTTGTTGTAAGGCAAAAAGTCCTCACTGGCCAATTAAATTAATGACAACAAAATCAAGAATGATGTGCTGGTGCCACAGCCTCTGTAGCAGCCTGAAGCAAGCCATTTCCCCATCTCCCACAGCAAAGGGGATCAAGGAGCTAAAAATATCTTCAAAGAATCAAATGATACCTGCAACACACTCCCATATAAAGGATGAGGTTGTAAACTGTCAATTAATGCATGGTTCTCAAAAGTGGGAGAAGTAAAAATAAAGCTAAAATCAGGTGAATCTTCTTACTTCTTCTTCTTTTTTCTGTAATACAATTTTTCTTCCAGTGGGACTGGGACCATCCCTTCACACTCTTTTACTTCCTGGGTTAGTGGGTGTTTGACAATATTCGGTCTAATCACATCGATGTCTCGAGACAAGTATTCCAGTATGCTTTCCACAGCTGTTGTCGGTGAATAAAAATCCACCAAGAAATACCTGCAATAAAATTTAAAAATTGTGAATTTCTGCATTCTGAAGAAGAACAATTCTACCCTTCTGGTCAATGTTTTCGTTTCATTCTTTCCCAGATAAACGTCAACTCCACAACACATACACACGCCCTTGTCAGAACTGAAACTACCAGCTGACCAGCCTGCACGGAAGTGTAGTGGGAGCCCAGTCCCCTCTTCCTATGGCCTTTCCCATTACACTCTTGTGAAAGTATGAATCCAAACAAACTTTTGGCAGCAAAGCACTGTGACATAATATAGAGGGGGAAGTATGACAAAGTATCATAGAACTATGGGTACAAGAACAGAATTTTCTAATCCATCAACGAGGCTTAATTTTTTAAATCACTAGTTGTTGCTTTTTGTGAAAACATCTGAGCATTATGCAGCCTACAATTTTCCAAAGGACTTAACAAATGACCTAATGCACCTACAAGACAGAGTAAGCCCCCTCTACCACACCTCACAAGTGAGCAAAAAGACTAAGAATGTATGGGACTCATCTAAGACTATCCTGCACATTCAAGAACAGACAAGAAATTGACAGGATTTAACATTCATCTGCTCCAACGAGACTAACGCAGATGGGGGATCCCACACCGCTCCCTGGTCTTGTAAGAGCAACCACGTGGATGATGACACAAAGCAGCACTCTTGTTCCCTGCCCAATCCTCCTCTCCATTCTAAAAGTTTAAGCTTCCCTGGTCCTGTCCAGAGCACTCTATCACCACCAGCATAGTTGATATTTGGTTACTGTTTGTCTCATTACACTGAAAAACATTCATCCTAAAAAAGACTTTGTGGCCAGATCCTGGTACCCTGCACAGAGGCTGCCATAAAGCACATCCACAGTGTATATCTGACAGTGGCAGTGTCAGCACCAAAAGTGAGAATTCTCAGAGAAGGCAGGAAAAAACAAATTGAAAATGGACAAAATCAGCAAGGATGGAAATTAAGGATGGCATTTTTATAATGTTCTAGACAAGAGGGTTCAAAACTCATAGTGAAAAACTTCCCCTGAGTGAGCATTCATTCTGAGTCAAGCCTAGGGAGAAAGCCATTCAAGTAAACAAATTATTAAAAGGACAGAAAAATACCATGCAAACATTAATCAAAAGAAAGCTCGAGACTTCAGGGGAAGATGGCAGAGCAGGGAGCTCTGGGACATCCACCAAATGTCTGTTGAACACGCAGAAACTGTCTTGAGACAACTGTTCTAGGGTTCTGGAGGCCAGAAGAACACTGTGTGGCATCCAGGGAAGGGCAGGAGGAAGAGGCTGATAAAGTATGGGATCCAACCCCTGGCTAGCTCGTTGCAGACAGAAAGGGACATAAAAGTCCTCTTCCCAAAGAACAGGGGTAGGCATGGCCGATCACTGATGGGGTTTAAAGATGCTGTGCTTCCTCAGGGTTGCAGAGAACAGTCAGCTGAAGAGCTGCATTTGCTGGACAGGCCAGGAAAGGTCAGGTTTGGGAAGCCACCAAAGAGGCTTTTCGTGTCCTTCAGGATCTACCCCCTCCCCCACGGCACTTTGGAGTTGATCTGCACCCTCTTCGTGGGTTCCTGGCCCCCCATTTAGGCTGGGAAAAACTGACTTGGGAAATTCCTCCCCACGGGGACACTCTTCCCAGAATTTGCCCCGAGACAGGGAAAGCAGTGTAAGAAACTATATAGGCAAAACAAAACAAACAGAACAGATCAAGATTCCTAGAGAAGGAGCAGAGGAAAGGAAGCTTTCTCCTGAAGGTGAAACAACGGCACAAAAAGTGCAATCTTGAAAACTGTACTGCATATCCAGGGCAAGAAGCAGATGAAGAGCTGAAAAACATCTGATAAGTTAAATACGGGCTACTGTAAAGGTCTCGAATGAGTTGAACCAAGTGTCAAAAAAGAGCCTTAACACAAAGCCAATCAACAAACAACCCAATTAAAAAATGGGCAAAAGACTTGAATAGACATTTCTCCAAAGAGATATACAAATGGCTAAAAAGCACATAGAAAGATACTCAACATCACTAGCTATTGGGGAAATGCAAATCAAAACCACAAAGTAGATATCATTTCACACTTTCTATAATGGCCACTATTAAAAAAACAGAAGTCTAAAATTGTTGGAGACAATGTGGAGAAACAGGAACACTCATTTATTGCTGGTGGGAATGTCAAATGGTGCAGCTGCTGCTGGAAGACAGTTTGGCAGTTTCTCAAGAAGCTAAGAATAGAATTACCATATGGTCTGGCAATCTCGCTACTAGGTATATACCCAGAAGAAATGAAAGCAGGGATCTGAACAGATATTTGCACACCAATGTTCACAGCAGCATTATTCACAATTGCCAAAAGATGGAAGCAACCCAAGTGTCCATCAACCAATGAATGGATAAGCAAAATGTGGTATATATATACCACAGAACATTATTCAGCTCTAAAAAGGAATGAAGTCCTGATGCGTGCAGTAATATGAATAACCTTGAGGACACTATGTTGAGTCAAATAACCCGGACACAAAAGGAAAAATATTGCAGGATCCCACTGTTATGAACTAATTACAATAAGCAAGCTTATAAAGTAAGAATCTAAAATAAAGATTACCAGAGACGGGTTAGAGAATGAAAAACTGATGCTTAATTTGTACAGAATTTCTGCTTGGGCTGATGGTATAGGTTTGGAAATGGATGGTGATGATGGTAGCACACTGCGAGTGTACACAACAGCACTGAATTATATAAGTGAATGTGGTTTAAATGGGAAATGTTAAGTTGTATATATTACTAGAATAAAAATTAAAAGATGCAGCTTGGGATTGTATAACACAGGGAACCCTACTGTAGACAATGTACTATAGTATTAGGTTCTTTCATGAATTACAACAAATATACAATACTAATACAAAATGGTAATAATAGGATGGTATATGGGAAAAATATACCTAATATAAATAATGGATGATAGAACTATTTTAATAATCTTTCATTAATTGTAACAAGTACTCCATACCAATGCAAGGTGTTGGTGGTGGGATAATGTATGGGAATCCTGTATTTTATGCATGATGGTTTTGTAAATTCACGTCTTGCCTAAAAAAGAAAAGAAAAGAAAGCTAAAGTGGCTACCGTCATCATATCAGACAAAGTAGACTTCAGAGCAAAGAAGATTACCCGGGACAATACATAATGAAAAAAGACTTCACAGTGTAGAGGCAACAATTCTAAATGTATATGCACCAGATAACAGAGCTTCAACATATAAGAAGTAAAAGCTAATAGAACTGAAAGGAGAAACAGACAAATCCACAAATAAAATTGGAGCCTTCAAAATTCCTCTCATTAATCAAGAGAATTAGTTGACAGAAAATCAGCAAGGATACAAAAAAGTAATGCCATCAACCTACTGGAGGTAACTGACCTCTATAGAACCTCCATCCAACCATAGAAGAATATATATACTCTGTCTTCTCAAGGGCACACAGAACATTTACCAGATCTATTTAGCAGATCTATAGGGATTCAAGTCATTAAAAGAAAGATCCTGGGAAATCCCCAAGTACTTGGAAATTAAATAGCACCTATCTCAATAACCCTTGGGTCAAATAAGAAATCAAAAGGGAAATTAGAAAGTACTGTGAACTGCATGAAAATGAAAACACAATATAAACAAATTTGGTGGATAGCTCTAAACTGGTATTGAGGAGGTGATTTATAGCACTGAACACCTAGTAAGAAAACCTCTCAGAAAGGCTTCAAATCAATGACCTCAGCTTCCAACTTAAGAAACTGGGAAAAGAAGAGCAAATTACATCCAAACTAAGACAAAAAAAAAAGCAATAATAAAGATCACAGCAGAAACCAATGAAAAAGAAAACAAAAACAACAGAGAACATCTATGAGATCAAAAGCTAGTTCACTGAGATCAATAAAACTGATACACCTCCCTAGTGAGACTGATTAGTAAAGAGGGAAGACCTAAATTATCAATATCAGGAATGAGAGAAGTGAAATCACTACAGATTTTACAGATACTAAAAGATAGTAAAGGAATTGAGTCACATCCCCCACAGAAGACATGCTCAAGTCTAACCTCTAGCCCTGTGGGTGTGAACTCATGTAAATAGCACCTTTGGAGATACTATTCGTTAAGTACACTCATTTGTGAATAGCAGCTTCAAAGACCCTATTTAGATGAGGCCAAATTGAACCAGGATGGGCCTTGATCCAACCTAAGTCATAAGACAAAGGAAATTGGACACAGAAGTAGCAGCCAGAAGTCAGCAGAAACCAGAGTAGCAGAGAGGAGAAAGAAATCGTCATGTGACAGAGGACTCCGGAGGAAAGCAAGCCCAGCCAATACTTTGATATTGGACTTGTAGCCTCCAAAACATGAAACAATAAATTTCCGTTGTTTATGCCAACACACTATGTACTATGTCACAGCAAACCTGGCAAACTAAATTATGAACAACTTTGTGCAATAAACTGGATGACTTAACCTTCCACCAAGACCAGCCCTCACCCAGGTGGTTTCACCGCTGAATACAACCAAACATTTAAATGAAAAAAAAACACCAGTTCTTATGCAAACTAGTCCAAAAAATAGAAAAAAAGTAGAACACTTCTCAATTTAGTATATGAAGCCAACATTACCCAAAAAACCAAAACCAAACATTAAGAAGAAAGAACAGACCAATAGCCCTCATGAACTAGATTTTAAAAATTCTAAACAAACTTTTAGCCAATCAATTACTATAATATATAAAAAGGATAATAAATCATGGTCAAGTGGAATTATCCCAGGAGTGCAAGGTTGGTCTAACATTCAAAAATTAATCAATGTAATTCACCACATTAATAAACTAAAAAAGAAAAACCATATGATCATTTCAACAGAGGCAAAAAAAAAAAAAGAAAAAGAAAAGGCATTTATCAAAATCCAGTGTCCCAATATCCATTCCTAATAAACCTCTCAGCAAACTAGCAATAGAAGGACACTCTTCAATCTTATAACGAGCATCTAGGAAAAACCCACAACTAACATCCAGATTGGTAAGGGAGAAGTAAAACTATCTTCATGTGCAGATGACATGATTGTGAATACAGTAAATACAAATAAATTTATTTAAAAGAACTAATAAGAGAGCTTAGCAAGGTTACAGGATACAAAATCAATATGCGAGACGCCCATCTCCCTAAACTATCAAGGTTTTTTCGTTGGCTTCAAGAGGAGCAGGAAGGAGACGGGCGCCCGGCAGCCCGTGGGCCCACGCGACGGAGCGAGTGGAGCAGGCGGCAGACACCCGGGGAAGCCGAGGCTTCAGGTGGGGCCTGCCCGGGCTTCCAGGCCGCTGCCACCAGGCCCGCACCGCCTGCGCCGCTGGAGCCCCGCGGAGCAGCCGCAGCCGCCACCTGCACCGGGACCTGAGCCCGTGGCGCCGGAGGTGAGTGGGCGCTCGCCGCCCCAGCGCCCCCAGGGCTTTAGGGTGGTCACCGCCGCCACCAGGCCCGCACCGCCTGCGCCGCTGGAGCCCCATGGAGGAGCCACCGCCGCCGCGGCCGCCAGGACAGAGCCGAGAGCGGCTGGCAACTACCCAAGAACTATATGAAACAGAGTTTTCGGGGTGTCCAGTAACCAGCCACACATCAGATGCAAGTTTGGAATTGGAGGAAAAGCCAAGATCGCAGCGAACATTGAAAACTCCATACACTCCCAATGAGACCCAGGCCTCACTAGACTGGGGAAATCTGACTAGGGTCGACCATATCTGAGGAGACCCACTCACAAAAAGACTACATAGAGCAGAGTAAGAAACAGAAAAAACAAGAGGGGAAAAATTTTCATCAACTAAACAGAACCTAAGTTAGAGGTCTAGAATAAGTTGAATTGAATAACAGAGGCCAGAGAACAAAGCTAACCAACAAGAAAACCCCTAGGTAAAAGAGAAAACAAGCTCCAAAATAAACTAATCAAGAAAATCAGATGCCTAGACAACTTAAGATAACAAGCCATACCAGGAAACACGAAAATATGGACCAGCCAAAGGAACAAACTAATAGCTCAAATGAGATACAGGAGTTGAGGCAACTAACACTAAATAAATTCAGTGAAATGAAGGAAGATAAGGAAGATCTAGCAAAAGAGCTGAAGGTTATAAAGAAGACACTGGATGACCATAAAGAAGAATTCATAAACTTAAAAAAACAAATGGCAGAACTCATGGGAATGAAGGCCACAATGGAGGAGATGAAAAACACAATGGAAGGACACAACAGTAGATTTGAACAGGCAGAGGAAAGGATCAGTGAACTGGAAGACA
>PVKY010009713.1:0-13115 GCA_004027775.1 Bradypus variegatus
GAGGAGTTGAAACAAAAGAAAGAATGCAGGGGAGCAGGAATTCAGCTCAGCTCAGCTAGTAAAACGGCTCTAGGTTACAAAGTGGCCAAGCAGATGCCAAAACGCTCCCCACACATGAGAATTCATACAGAGTAGAAGCAATGGCCAAGTAGCTCCACAAGCCTGACTTTCCATCTCAAATGGCAGGAGACAAAGGTGAGGACAACTCAGCACAGTGTGGCTGCAGTGCGGCAAATGAACACAGGAGGGCAATGTGGCACCAGGTGGCTCAGAAGTCCTCTGACTGATGAGACCTTGACCCAGCCTCCTGCTCAGAGTGGTTGAGCCGTTAAACCGGGGAGGGTTCTTCCCCCACCTTGCTCCCCTCCCATCCCCTCCCTAGTTCCTGTTCCACAGAACGCAGACTTCAGCTGACTGACGTTCATCCAACATTTACTGACCATGGATTAGCTTATGCCAAGCAGTGTTATTTCTGGGTTATTTCATTTAATCTTTACAGCAAGCCAAGGTAGGCATATTATTTCCATTCCACTTAAGAAGAAACTTCAGCTTAGGGAAGTTAATTTTCTAGTGGGTGGCAGAGTCAGGCGTTAGACCCAAACCTGTCTGACTCCAAGCCAAGAGTGTTCTTTGCATTCAACAACTGCTCCTTTAGACAGGTAACATTGAGTTGATTCTTAACTTCTTCATATATGCTAATTTACCAGGTATTTATGCAGATTAGTTCTTTCTTTTCCTTTTTTTTTGTTTGTTTTTAGCCAATGAGATCAGTAAGAATAACTGAGTTAAGAAAGCTTAAAGCCCGTGGTCTGTTTGCATTTTAACAACAGAATGAAGATCCAAAGAATGAATGGCTGATGGTGAAATAGCCACCATAACCTTGCCTCTCCCACACCTAGGCCAAGGTGCCACACTGAAAGTTAGCAGGATTTTCTTTGATTTACATGGTGTTATTTAAAGTCTAAATTTCAATGATTTTAGATGGAATTTTGCTCTTCAGTTCATCAGAGTCCCCACCATTCTCTTTTCTTTACAAATTTATGCTTCCCTCATCTCTGCTACCTACCTGGCATCTCCTGATGAGGCAATACTCCTGAAAGATGAGAACGGCCTTTGGGCCTTAAACTCTGCCCCACCTCACCCCACCCTTATCCCTTTTCCTCGTTACTTCCCTCCCAGGTGTAGTTAGCACACTGGCTGTGGTAGCTGGTGGCTCAGGAACCTGTGATGACTGCATTAGGAGTCAACTTTGCTGCTTCTAGTACCCAGAGCAGTCCCAGGGTTGCCAGCGTTCAGTTTAACCTGCAGCTGCTTTATCAGATGCTCAAGGTATTTTCAGCCCTAGAAGACCTGATGGCTGTGCTGCAAGTTGCTGAGAGCTGCTGTCCAGGGCTCATGCCCAGTGTTTTGGATCGAAATTAGCATCCAGGTTGTTTCAAGATCTTGGGTTTTAAACCCTTCTTCCCTTTTTATTCCTTAGCTGGGGAGTAGGCAAGAAGTGGCAGAGAGTGAGGCAACACAAGATAGACCCTGGGGACCCTTTGAATATGCTCAGTCATTTTGCTCCTCTCCACAACCAGGCATCATTATGGAATGTGAGCGCTGGAGGTCTTGAGCTGGAGACCATTCTCTCCAGCTGAGGCCAAGAGGGGGTGAGCCTTGTGGCCAGCGCTGTCTTCTGATGGGTGGCCAAGAGGAGGGTACCATCTACATTGTATGGAGATGGGCCATCAGCTGGCTTGTTCCCTCGCAGTTTGCTGGCCCTTTAGTCACTGTCCAGTGAGTCATCCATCTTGTTCCGAGCCCCACCCTTCTTCATGTGTCACCTTTCTTGACCTGAGGATCCGTTGTACACAGGGCCTTGTTCCCAGAAGCCTTGGCCCACGGCTCTCTGAGAGTTCTCAGCCTGTGTGTGCCAGGGGGTTGATTCCCTCTGGCTAAGAGAGCAGAAAAATGTGTGTGCCAAATCACAGGCTCCTCTCAGTGACAAGTCGAAGAGGAAAGTGGGTTCAGGAATGGGGGTGGGGTGGCATTGAAGGGGTTGGAAGGAGAGGGGGTGGGTGCACAGAAAGGAGGATGCAGCCCCTAAGTCCTGTGGGCCCCGATTTGGAGGAGGGTCTGCCCATGCATAGGAACAACCCCTGGCTATTCTCAGCTGATCCAAGTGAAGCACGGTCCTCCCCCTCTTCCTAAATCCTAGGCAGGAGAAGTTCTTGTCTGGCACTCAATTGGGTGCTTAGTAGGTGCCCACTGGATGGCCCCTCTAGCCCACAGCTGTCACACTAAAAGAGCTTTGGAGTCCTCTGTTTGCATCTGCTCATGTTATCCAGGTAAGTTGCAGCTCTCAGAGGTCATTAGTTTTATATCAGGGTCCCTGAACTCTCCCCTGGTCTCCTCTCATGAGTCCTTCAGCACCCTGCTCTGTATCACCCTTATGTTGACGATAGCTAATAATTAGGATTCTGTGCCAGGCACTTTTCACATCTTACCTCATTTAAACCTTCTACCAACCATATGAGAGAGGCACTGCTATCATCCCCATATTACAAATGAGGACACTGAGGCCCAGAGAGGTTAAGTGACTTGCCCAAGGTCACACAGGATTTAGAGCTGGATATCTGGCTCCAGAGCTCAGGCTATCAACCACCGTACTATACTACCTTCTCTGTGCTTCCTTGGGATTGCCTGTTTCTTGTCCATCTCCCACAGCAGATTGTGAACGACTTGATGAAAGGGATCTTGTTTTATTCCCCTCTGTATCTCCAGGATCTAACCCAGATCCCAACACAGTAGAAGCTCAAACAAATGTTTACGGAATGAATGAATGGGAAGAAACGTATCAGTTAAACAATTATTCTTTATCCTGCATTTCTTAAAACTGATGCCTTTGAGGGTACTGAGTATAGGGTGGGCACTCTGGCCTCTGGGGAGAACCTGCACGGAGAGCCCAGCACCCCTTACCTGCGTGGGAGCCCTCAGAGCTCCGCCCTGTTCGTTCCTCAGGCCCTGGCTCCTCCTCCGGGGTTGAGCACACAGAGCACAGCGGGGATTTTTACTTCAGAGCAAACGCGTGGATTGATTCTCTCCGCGACTGCCCCCCAGGCTGGCCGGCCCGCCGGGACACCCAGCTGACCTCCGTGGCTGGGGCGGCAGCATCAACCTCGTGTCCTGCCAGGGGCCAGGCAGCACCGAAAGCTCCGCTTTTCTGAGGCTCAGCCGCTGTCTTGGAGGACCAACTGGGTGAGTTCCCTGTGTTCTTAAAGCCCAGTGCCTGGAGTGGGGCTCTGGGCCTCCCATTTTCTGGGGAGGTGGTCTGGGTGGGGGTAGCGTTGAAGTCGGGGTGGGATGGGGCTTCAGAGGAGGCTTGACTAAGGTTGGGTCCCTGAAAACAGAGATGCAGATTTGCGTGTAGGAGGTTTATTGGGGTGGGGTGAGGTGGGGGTGGGGGCACAGAGGGAGGAGGGAGAAGGGGAAGCAGGCTCTCTCTTCAAAATTGTCCAGAATTGAGCAATGGGGCTGCGTCTTTACACTGCCTCACTGAGGTCATGGGGATATGACCTTGGGCCAGGTAATGGCTGGCGTTTGTGAGCCAGCAAGAAATACTACTGGCGGCTGGAGAATGAGTGTCTAGTTTTTGAAGAGGGATCTAGGAAGTCATGGCTTCCACAACCAGATGTATGCGCCCCAAAGAGAAACAGCCAAAGGCAGGGAAGTGGAAACTGGTGAGCCGGAAAAAAACGGTTCTCCGAAGTGTGGCTCCCCAGCCACCAGCAGCAACAGCAACAGCAGTGCCTGGTAACTTGTTAGAGCCATTCTCGGCTCCACCCCAGACCTAATAAATGTGCAACTCTGGGGAAGATGCCCAGGAATGTGTGTTTCAACAAGCACCCCAGCTGATTCTGATGCAGGCTAAAGTTAGAGAACCAGTATTCCAGGTTATCCCATTAACAGGACTGATTAGGGAATTCAGTGAATATATATTGAGTTCTGATTCTTTGTAGAGGGCCATTTAAAGCAAATCATAGATCTGGACCAAGAAAGCATTAAGAACAACAGAATACACCGAACCAGCCACTACAGGGACCAAAATTCATTAATTCTACAAGAAAGAGGAATCAAAGGATATGGTTCTTATGTAAGATTTGTCACATCAGTTGCCAATCAACAATCAGCAAAATAATAATACATTACACTAGTAGTCTCCATTCTTTTTCCAAATTATTATATGCTAATATAACTGAAGGGTTAAATTACAAATTATTATTTTCCCCAAGACCTTCAATACACACTGTTACTTAGAAGCTATAATTAGCCTTGGGGATAAACAATTAAAGATCAGCACACTGTAGCATTTAACCAGGCCCTCAAATTACATAGTGTTATTCTAAGATGCTCCAAGGGCAACACACTTCTGAAAAAATTAATTTAGATTGCTAGATTGTTAATTTAAAAATCAAAAGCACGTCCCTCACTTGGATCATCGTTTATGTGAAATCATGTTAGTAAGTATCCCAAGCTTTAACTCCTATCTGTTCAAAGCAAATGATTTATTTACTAAAGTTTTATTTTTCAGGATCAGGGAAGTTTGAATCTAGTAGTTTATCTTTTTTTAAAATTGCTTCTTCTACATTCCTTTTATTTACATTTGCCTGCTATCCCTTGCTTACTCCTTCATTTTCAAGTTTTATCTCTCTGTCTTACATTTATTTCTTGTATACAGTACATAGCTGCACTTGTTTTTAAGCCAATCTGATACTCTGTCTTTTAATGGGATAATTCCATCTGTTTAGTGGCAACTGATAAATTCTCACTTAGTTCTATTAACTTACATTATGTTTATTATTTATTTTACTTTTCTGGTTCCACTTTATCTCTTTCCTTTCTTTTGCTAGTTTGATTAAGGTACTATTTATTACCCTTTTCCCTTGTTAACTTTTTAGCACCTTTATTGAGGTATAATTGACATACAATAAACTATAGTTTTAAAGTATGCCATTTGATAAATTTTGACATACATATAGGTCCACGGAACTACCACCAAAATCAAGATAATGAAAACATCCATCACCCCTAAAAGTTTCCTAGTTCCTTGTGTAATTTCTTCTCTCATCCACCCCTACCCTCCTCCCTAGGCAAACACGGATCTTTCTGTCGCCAAAAGATTAGTTTGTACTTTAAAGAATTTTATATAAATATAATATAGTTTTATTTTTGTTTGACTTCCTTCAGTCAGCACAATTCTGAGATTCATCCATGTTGGGTGTATAAATAGTTCATTCCTTTTTATTGCTGAGTGGTATTCATTGTATGGATATACCACAGTTGGTTTATCCATTTACCTGTTGATGGACATTTGGATTGTTCCTAATTTTTGGCTGTTCCAAATAAAGCTGCTGTGAACATTCATGTTCAGATCTTTGTGCGGATATATGCTTTCATTTCTCTTGGAATGGAATGGCTAGATCACATGGTAGGAGCATGTTTAACATTTTAAGAAATGTTTAAACTGTTTTCTAAGGTAGTTGTTCCTTTTTACGTCCCCACTATCAGTGTATGTAAGTACCAGCTCCTTCACACCTCTCCAACAGTTAGTATGTTTAGTCTTTTCAATTGTAGCCATGCTAATAGGTGTTCAGTACCATCTCATTGTGGTTTGAATTTGCCTTTCCCTAATGATTAATGATATTGAAGATCTTTTTTTTTATGTATTTGCCTTCTATATATCTTTTTTTGGTGAAGGGTCTGTTTAAATCTTTTGTCCATTTTTTATGTCAGTTGTTTTTTCATTGAGTTTGACAGCTCATTATGTATTTTGGGTACGTCCTTCATCAGATACATGATTGGAAAATATTTTTTCTCAATCTGTGGCTTGTCTTTCTAGTCTTTTGAGTATCTTTCAAAGAACAGAGTTCTAAAATTTGATAATGTACAATTTATCAAATTTTTCAATTATGTATTATGCATTTAGTGTTATATCTAAGAAATCTTTGCTTAAAACAAGGTCACAAAGATTTTGCAAGGTTTCCTTCTAGAAGTTTTGTAGTTTTAGGTTTTACATGTAGGTCTATGATTAGTTTTGAGTTAATTTTTGAATATGGCATTAAGTATATGTTTTTTGCATAGTAGTTGTTTCACTTCACCATCATTTATTGAGAAGACCCTCTGACTTGGTTTTGCAAGTTTGTAAAAACTCTATTGTCCATATGTGTGTGGATCTATTTCTGGACTGTACTCTCTTCCATTGATGTATTTATTTTTACACTAATACCACACTGTCTTGATACCTGTAGATTTATAAGTACCAAAATCAGGTGGTGTTAATTCTTTAATTTTATTCTTTTTCCAAGTTGTCTATTCCAGGTACTTGTATTTCCATATGTATTTTTATAATCAGATTGTCAATTAAAAATATCCTGCTGGGATATTTTTGTAAGAATTGTATTGAATCTGTAGATTACTTTGAGGAGAACTGATGCTTTAAAAATATTGAATTTTCTGACTCATCAACATGGTATGTCTCTCCTATTATTTAGATTTTCTTTCATTACTCTTGGAAGCTTTTTGCAGTTTCTGTGTACAGGTCTTGCACAGCTTTTGTCAGATTTATACCAATGTATTTCATATTTTTATGCTATTTTAAATATCATTAATATTTAAATTTTAATTTCTGATTGTTAGTTGCTAGTATTTCAAAATAAAATTGAATTTTGCATAGTGATCTTGTATGCTTCAACCTTGATAAATTAATTTATGAATTATAGTAGCTTTTTTTTGTTGCTTCCATAGAATTTCCTACATACATGACTCATCTATGATTAAATACAGTTTTACTTTTTCCCTGTCCAAACTGGAGGGCTTTTATTTCTTTTCTCTGTGTTATTGCATTGGATAGAACCTCTTGAACAATATAGAAGTGGTGAGAGTGAACATCTTGCCTTGTGCCTGATCTTAGGAGCACAGAATTAAATATTTCATAATTTCATATAATGTTAGCTATAGGTTTTGTATAGATGCCCTTTATCTGATTGAGAAAATTCTGAACTATTCCTAGTTTGCTGAGTGTTTTTTTTTTTAAATCAGGAATGGATGTTGGATTTTGTCAAAAGCTTTTTTTTTTGCATTTATTGGAATGATTATGTGGCTTTTCACTTTAGTTTGTTAATATGATGAATTACATTTGTAAAGCGTTGATTCATTCTTGAAAGCTAAGCAAACCTTGCATTCTTGGGATAGCCCTCCTCTTGGTCATGATGTATTGTCCTTTTATAATATTGTTGGACTCAATTTGCTAATATGTTAAGAATTTTTGTGTCTATGGTCTATAGTTGTCTTTTCTTGTAACATCTTTTCTGGTTTGGTCCCGGGATAATGCTGGCCTCATAGAATTGAGTTGGGAAGTATACCATTCTTTTCAATTTTCTGGAAGAGTTTTTGTAGAATTGGTTTTACTTTTTCCTTAAATGGAAGCCATCTGGGCCCGGAGTCTTCTTCAAGGGAAGGCTTAATAGATAAAGGGTTATTCAGATTATCTATTTCTTCTTGGGTAGCTATGGTAGTTTATGTTTTTTCAAGGAATTTGTTCATTTCATATTAGTAGTTCTTCATAATAATATTCTCTTATTTTCTCTTTAACACTTATAGAATCTGCAGTGATTCTACATCTCTCATTCCTGATGTTAGTAATTTTGTCTTCTCTCTTTTCTTCCTTATCAGTCTGGCTATAAGTTTATCAATTATATTTATCTTCCCTAAAAAGCAGCTTTTGGTTTTATTGATTTTTCTCTATTTTTCTATTTTCTGCTTTCTAATTTATTGATTTTTCACTCTGATCTTTATTATGTCTTTCTTTTACTTATTTTGGGTTTTATTTGCTTTTTTTTCCTAGTTTCTCAAGGCAGAAGCTAAGATCATTCATTTGAGACCTTTCTTCCTTTCTAATATAAGCATTTAGAGTGTTACATGCCTTCTAAGTACTACTTTAGTGGCATCCTACACATTTTGAAATGTGTTTTTATTTTCATTCACTTCAAAATGCTTTCTGATTTCCCTTTTCATCTCCTCTTTTGTTTCATGGATTATTTCTAAATGCGTTTTTAATTTCCGAGTATTTGGGAATTTAATGTATTTCTCAGTTTGATTTTTAATGTAATTCCAATATGGTCAGAGAACATACTTTGTATGATATAAATCCTTATACATTGATCAAGGCCTAGAATCTGATCTGTCTTGGTAAATGATCTTTGTGAACTTGAAAAGAATATGCATTTTATTGTTGCTGGGTGTTTTTTACAAATGTCAATTAGGTCAAATTGGTTGAGAGTTCAAGTTTTCTATATTTTTACTGATTTTCTGTCTTCCAATTCTGTCAATTATTGAGGGAAATATTGATATATATGATTATAATATTGGTTTAATCTATTTTCCTTGGAATTTCATCAGTTTTTCTTCATGCACTTTGAAAAACTATTTTAGGTGCATCAACATTCAGGATTGTTATGTTCTCTTAATGAATTGACTCCTTTATCATGAATTTATCTTCTTCCTGGTAATATTTTTTGCTCTCAAATCTACTCTGTCTGGCATTAATATGGTCACTTGTGCTTTCTTGGATTTGTGTTAGGATGATATATCTTTTTTCCATTCTTTTACTTTTAACTTTTGTGACTTTATATTTAAAGCATTTCTTATAAGTATCATATAGTTGTATTTTTTCTGGCAATTTCTGCCTTTTAATTGGTTTGCTTGGACTTTTTACATCCAATGTAATTATTGATATTAGGTTTGAGTCTACTATCCTGCTGTTTGTTTGTTTGTTTATTTATTTATTTTTATTGGAGGGGTGGTAGAGTCTCCTCAGCCCTGAGGTGGGAGACCCAGGAAGGAAAATTGTACTTTTTTTTAAAAGTGCAATTTTATTGAGATATATTCACACACCATACAAACCATCCAAAGTGTACATTCCCTGGCTCACATATAGTTGTGCATGCAACTCCATGATCAATTTTAGAACATTTTCACTACACAGGAAAGAAATCAAAATAAAAAAGGAAATCTAAATCTTCCCATACTCCCTCCTCCCCTATTATTGGCCTACAGTATTGGTGTAGTACATTTGTTACTGTTGATGAAAGAATATTAAAATATTACTGTTAACTATAGTCTATTGTTTTGCGGAAGGTACATTTTTTCCCATATACGCCTCTATTATTAACTCCTTGTAATAGTGTCATACATTTGTTCTAGTTCATGAAAGAACTTTTTAATATTTGTACAGTTAATCACAAACATTGTCCACCACAAGATTCACTGTTACACATTCCCATGTCTTTAACCTCCAACTTGCCTTCTAGTGACATATGTGGCTCTCAACTTTCCCTTTTACACCACGTTCATGTACCAGTTAGCACTGTTAATTTTTCTCACAATAATGTGTTACGGATCCCTCTGTCCATGTCCACTTTAAGTTCAACCTAGTTAAACATTCTGCACATAGTAAGCAACTGCTCCCCATTCTTCACCTCATTCTATATCCTGGTAACCTCTATTCTATATTTTATGTCTATGAGTTTACGTATTATAATTAGTTCATACCAGTGAGATCATACAATACTTGTCTGACTTATTTCACTTAACATAATGTCCTTGGGGTTCATCCATGTTGTCACTTCCTTCAGGATCTCATTCCTTTTTACTGCTGAATAATATTCCATTTTGTTTATCCATTCATCTGTTGATGGACACTTGGCATCTTTTGGCAGTTGTGAATAATGCCACTATGAACATCAGTGTTTAAATGTCTATTCATGTCCCTGCTTTCAGATTTTTAGGGTATATAACAAATAGTGGGATTTCTGGGTCATAGGGTTACTCCTTTGCTAAGCTTCCAGAGGAACCGCCAAACCTTCCTGCATAGCAGCTGTACCATTTTACATTCCCACAAGCAGTGAAAGAGTGTTCCTATTTCTCCAGATCTTCTCCAACATTGTAGTTTTCCTGTTTGTTTAATAGCGGCCATTCTAGTAGGTGTGAGATGATACCTCATTGTGGTTTTGATTTGCATTTCTCTAATAGCTAATGAATCTGAGAATCTTTTCATGTTCTTTTTAGCCATTTTAGCCATCTGTATTTCCTCTTTGGAAAAATGTCTATTCATGTCTTTTGCCCATTTTTAAATTGAATTGTTTGTCTTTTTATTGTTGAATTGTAGGATTTCTTCATGTATTCTGGATATCAAACCCTTATCAGATATTTGGTTTTCAAATATTTTCTCCCATTGAGTTGGCTGCCTTTTCATCCTTTTGTCAAAGTCCTTTGAAGAACAATAGTATTTAATTTTGAGGAGTTCCCATTTATCCATTTTTTCTTTCATTGCTTGCACTTTGGGTGTTAAGTTTAAGAAACTACTGTCTATCACTAGATTTTGGAGATTTCTCCCTACATTTTCTTCTAGGAGTTATATGGTACTGGTTCTTATATGTAGATCTTTGATCCATTTTGAGTTAATTTTTGTATAGGTGTGAGGTAGGAGTCCTCTTTCATTTTGTTGGTTATGGATATTCAGTCCTCCCAACACCATTTATTGAAGACACTGTTGTCGTCCAGTTGAGTGGGCTTGAGAGTCCTTGCTATTTATTTTGTATTTTGTCTCATCTGTTATTTGTTCTCTTTTTTCTACTTTCAAGTGATATTATACTACCTCATGTGTAGTATAAATACTTTTCAACAATATCCTTTAATTTCTCCCTTCCCAGATTTGTGCTATTATCATATATTTTACTTCAGCACCTCTTATAAGCCCCACAGTATATTATTACTTTTTTAAAGTTGTCTTTTAAAGAAGCTTAAATGACAACTAAAAAATCTTATGTATTTATCAACATAGTTAACCATTTCCAGGGCTCTTCATTCTTTTGTGTAGATACACATATCCATTTGGCATCATTTTCCTTCAGCCTGAAGGAATTCCTTTATTACTTTCATAATGTGAATTTGCTGATAATAAATTCTCTCAGCTTTTGTAGAAAATGTCTTTATTTCACTTTTGTTTTTGAAAGATATTTTCAAAAGTTTAAGATTCTTGGTTGACAGTTTTTTCTTTCAGCATTTTAAAAATGTTGTTCCGTTGTTGGCTCACTTGCATTGTTTCCCAAAAGAAATTTGCTGTCATGCTTATTGTTGTTGCTCTCTATGTAGTGTCTTTTTTTCTCTAACTAATTTTAAGATTTTCTCTTTAATGTTAGTTTTCAGAAACTTAGTTATCATGTACATTGGTATAGTTTTATTCATGTTTCTTATGCTTAGATTGAACTTCTTGGATCTGTGAGTTTATAATTTTCATCAAATTTTTAAAGTTTTCATCTATGATTTCTTCACTTTTTTTCTGTTTTCTCTTTCTCTCTTCTCTCCTTTGGGACTTCAATTACAAATATTGATGTTTTCTCACAGTTCAATGATACTGTTTTTATTTTTGAGTTTTTCTTCTCCCTGTATTCTGAAAAGCTTTTGCTATGTCATTAAGTTCACTAATCTTTTACTCTGTAATGCCTAATCCTACCTAGTGTATTTTTTTAAATCTCAAATATTATACTTTTCATCTCTGGAAGTTCAATTTAGGTCTTTTGTATATCTTCTATGTCTCTACTTATTAGGCTCAGTATTCATTCTAGCTTTTTGAATATATGGGATGCAGTAATAATAATTGTTTTAATGCCTCTTTTCTGCTAATTGTAGTGTTTGTGTTCATTCTGGGCTGGCTTGAATGATTGCTTTTACTCCTTAATATGGATTGTAGTTTTCTGCTTCTTTTCATATGGTAATTTTTAACGGGATGCCAGAAATTGTGAATCTTACCTTGTTGGGTGCTGGATATTTTTATACTTTTATAAATATTCTTGAGTTTTGTTCTGGGATATAGTTAATTTACTTGGAATGATTCCAACCTTTCAGGTCTTGCCTTGGAGATTTGTTAAGTGGGGCCAGAACTGTCTTTAGACCAGGATAAATTATTCCTTGGTACTTATGCAAGGTGCTTTTGAGTCCTCTACACAATGCCCCATGGATTATGATACTTTCCAGTTTAGCTGGTAGGAACAGCATTATTTCTGGGCTTGTGTGTACTTCAGGTACTGTTCCCTCTATTCTTTCCAAGTCATTCCTCACACGCACGCAGTGATCAATACTCTGCTGGATACTCAAGGGAAACCCTGTGCAGATGTCCCCAGGTTCTGCCATTAGTCAAGGCTTGAAGAAAAAATACTGAGAATTGTTACTCCTTATGGCCAACCTGTGCTGGAGGGTCTTACTCTCTGCCACCTTCCCTTCTGGCGGAGTGGAAGTCTAGGGTTCTGGGTGAGGAGTTAGCCCAGCCCCCAGCCCTCCCTGTAGGGGTGGAGAAAGAAAAGTGCTGCTCCTATCCTAGATAAGGGATGGTCAGGAAATATAGATTTTTCTTTAAAACATTACTTTCCTTATTCTTTTATTAAATATAAAATATATTTATGCCCTGCATTTTTTTCATTTTTTAATATTTTCCTATAGTTTTATAGAATTATATTCACATACCATACATTTATCCACAGTGTACAATCAGTTGTTCATAGTATCATCATAAAGTTGTACATTTATCACCACAAACAGCCCCTGAACATATTGGTTACTACAAGAAAAATTGCCTTTTTTTAGTAATAATAAAAAAATGATAAAAAGAAAAATAACATGTCATGTAATACAATATAATAGTAAGAACAGCAAATAATACCGCTACCAAGAATCCCATATTCATCCCCTATATCCCCCTCTCATATACATTTAGCATTGGCATATTGCCTTTGTAACATTTAATGGAGGTATATTACAATGTTATTGTTGACCATAGACTCGAGTTTGCTTTGATTATGTTTTTTTCTGAATACAATCCCTTTTTCACCTCTCTACATGGTTGACAATCATTTGCTTTGCCACATGCAAAAACATTTTTATATTTGTATATTTAGTAACAGTCATTGGCCACTCACAGTTTTGCCACATTGTACAGTCCCAGTCTTTATCATCTATCTTTACCTCTGGTGTCATAAATTTTCCTATCCCACCTATTTCAGGTTTACTCACAGACAGCT
>PVKY010009714.1:0-13122 GCA_004027775.1 Bradypus variegatus
AACGTAATAACTTGGCCTCTTCTCTCAATTATCTCCTCTCTCTTGGAAATGTGTATCTTTGGATAAGAGCCACTGAATTAATTCAGAGAATTAACCAGAAGTTAAAGAAGTTCCTATGATTCCCGTGGGCCCCTAAAGAAAGAACACCACCTTTGGTAGCAAATTTTATTGGAATGAAGTCAGAAGGGGAAAGAGGCCCAGGATTGAAAAGGTCACAGTGGACAGAAACACTAACTCAGTTTGGAGGAAGGAGAGTAACATTGGAAGTAGGTTTTAGAAATCCGGGTACAAGCTGTATTCTGAAGAGATGCTCTCATAACTTTACAAAGGCCTTAGTTTTGCGTATCCACCTTGTGTCCACATTTTACTCCCTTCGTCACACTCACGTTCCCGCACTCCTGTGTTCAGCAACAGCACTGAGGACCTATCATGTACAGCACTAAGGCCAGGCAGCATTCAGCGGGTCTGTGCTTTTGAAAAGTCTTCAGCTACAACTATCACCCACACTTTGGTGATTTCTTCTTCAAGACTGCTATTTTAACCTGATTTATCTTGTTAATTTCTTTTGGGTCTCTCCACTTCTTTTGGGGATATGATTTTCTCAGGTTCAGCCCACCCCAGCCAGTGCTGGTCAACAGTTATAACGGCTGGCGTGAAGGGTTGACATTTATTAGGGGTTCAGATCCTTGATTTAGAAAGTAAGCAGGTCAGTGGTTAGTAACCATGCAGTTATGAGAGTAGTGGTTTGGGGAAGGGGTAGAAGCAGAAAGTGGGGAGATTAAACTTTTTCTTCCATTTAATCTGTGTAGAATCAATTTCATCATGCTGGACCCCTTGTTTCCCATGGGCACAGAAGGGACAATGTTCCGGAGGACAATGTCATTAGGCTTGAGTATGAGTTAGGAGTCAGTCAAGCACCATGGGCTTGAATCCCAGCTCTCTTAGTTACTATTTCTGAAAGCTCAGAAAAGCTCCTTAAATGAGTCTCAGATTCATTGAAAATTGGACAAAGCACCTGCTTTTCTGGGTTTTTATGAGCATTAAATGAATCAACATATAAGCACTTTCCACAGTAACTTAGTAAATCCTCCAAAAGCAGTAGATAGTAAGCCAGAAATCTTGCTACTAGTAGGTAACACTCTGATTATTGCTTTCACTCCCCTACAAAATGTAATTAGGGATGGTAGGGGGATGGTAGTAAAAGGCTAAAGAACATAAATATCTTTTTCTATTGCAAGATATATGAGACTTTATTTTCTGTAATTTAGTAATTTTTTCAGATTAGCCCAATTATGAAAAGGCAATTTGGAAAAACATTTCATCACTGAATTTCAATGCCTCAATGATTCCTCTTCACCCCAATCCCCATCTCCAAAAGAGAAGTTTCTCTGGGAACCATCAATATCTGGAAAATTTGTCTATGAGGCCGCCATTATAACATTTCAGAGAAGAAATAAGACCTAAATAAAAAGACATGATTGTTTCATGTCTTTGACATACACTCTCCTCCATCATCCTTTAGAGACTCTACCAAAATTGAGGGCTCCAAATCTTTCAATAGAGAAAGTCTATCAGCATTTTTTCCAAAGAACATAATGTCCCTATTCACAGTGTCAGCATGGCTACTCATCAGAGACTCTGGTTTGAAACACCCTCATTATTATGTATAGGTTTGTATATAAACAAAAATTATCCTTTGGGGAAAACAGAATTTTCAACTTCTAGTAAGTCTCCTCTCTATTGCTCCACCATCACTGCCAGTTCCATACCTCAAAATCCTCTCCAACTTCAGTTCTCTCCTTCTCTTTTCCTTTGAAAAGTAGAAAAGTAAGTTCTAACTTCAATAACTGCATAATCACTTTATAACCACCTGGAGAAAATAAAACCAAGCAATCTTCTTTAAAGAAGCAGATTCTTAAAAATTATATGATTAATATGCTGGGCTGCTCAGCCAACTGGAAGATGCCTACAGTCAGGGGGTCTGGTTGGAACTTGTAAGAAACTGGTTGGACTGGCATATGCAGGCTTCTCAAAGAAGACATCCTCCCTTAGCCTCGGCACTGCTTCAGTGTGTACAGCTGGACTCCATTTCACTTACCATCATATTTTATCTTTTCCCTTGTGATGTTATCTGATGATTAAAAATGAGAAATCATTTGCATTTTTACTGTTACTCATTATGTCTTGCTGCATTCAAACCATTTTTATTCAGACCTAAAAAACAAGGTTTGGGAAGGTGGGGAGGGGGGTAAGTCTAGTTTGAGGATTCTTGCTCTCATGTCATATTGAGTTCAATCCTGGTTTTGACTCTTATCAACTAGATAATCTTGAGCAATTTTACTACATCTTTCTATTCCTCAGTTTACTTCTGTGTAAAATGGGTACGACAATACCAATTTGGCAGGGCTTTTGTGTGAATTAAATCAAAATGTACACATTCCGTACATGTTATACATTATTCATATTATTTCATTAACATTTCTTTCAAGATATGAAATATTAATATAATTGTCTGATTGCATAATTAGCAAGGCTTCTAATTTCATATGTTTTCAAATTCCCGGTAAACGAATAATAAGAGTTATCCTTGATGCTAGAAAACTCATCAAAGGAAATCTTTTGCAGGTAAACTTGGATTAAGAAGGATACTTTTCTACCCTAGTTTACCCAATCTCCAAACTTCCCTCTTTCCCAACCCCCAGTTAGCAATCATGGCCCTAATCTCGGCCCTAATCTCCAACAAATATTTTTCAAATTAAGCAAATCGCACATGACCTCTAAACCTAAGGACCTACATAGATCTTAGCAAATTCTAAATCTCCATAGAAACACCTTTATGAGGAAGATTAGGTAAGAAGATCTTTTCTCAATTTATAAGGATAAAAAAATTCTAAAGGCCAAATTATTTTAAAATGTCAACTAGATAAATGCGGCCTTAAGTCTAGATCTGGATTCCAGGCAAGAGACTTAAAACCTCACAAAACCACACATAACATCATTATCCTGAGGAAATGTTCCTCACTTTTAATAGGAAAAAAGGAAAGTTTCAATAGCTGGCTAGACAGGCCGTACTGAAAGAATGATTAGATGAAAGAATTATTAGAGACTGTTAGCACAAACATGATGTTGTTGCAATAACCAGGTAGTTTCGTTTCATAAGGTCAAACAATGTGACTTCAATTACTAAAAATTTTTCCCAAACCTTTGTAAGAAAAATTTGTCAGGTTGCGTAATACTCCTACAAACCACATTAGATACTTCTGGTAGTCAACAAAGAGAAACAATCATATGATTTGAACCAAATATGAAATATTAGAAAATAAAACATAGAATCAAATGCAGAAAATGTGGGCTAACATCAAGCAAAGACTAATTTGTGCTTTTCACTGATCACCAGTGATTCCCAAACTATGCAGAATACAAAACAAACTGTAGCATCATTAATATACGTTAACATATAATTAATACCACAGTAAGCTTAAAACCTAATGCACTGGGGAGCAAACCTCTTATATACACTATACACAATTGTAATTTTATTTGATTTCTTAAAATTCTGCAACTCTCCAAATAAACAACAGTAGCAGAAACAAAAACTCACATGAATGGACCACAATCAAGGACATAAAAAGTTCCTATTTAAAATACAATAATAGCACAATACTATGGGCTATACATTGAAAAGACAGTAGATAAATCCATGTAATAATCTGAGAAAACTGATTTTATATACGTGCATACTGTGGTCTCAGCATTGAAAAAATTTTAAAAAGGCTACTCACATATGTGATCTTTTGAAAGAAACAGCAAAACTTCCTAATTTGTAATTGATTGATACTTATTTGGAGTCTATCTTTGGGACATTCTCATTCCTAGCAATTTTCTAATTCATTCATTCCTGATTTTTATATGCTAATAGTTTTAGAACAGGTGGGTAGTGACCTGCTTTCTCAACCATTATATTCCCCAAACATAACTAATCTGGGTCTGAGCAAATTGTACATTATGGACCAGCAATTCAAGTTCATGACTCTGAACTCTCATTTCAGAGTAAGTGGTCTCCTTCCCCTCCCCCCACAAACCATCCCTGCATCTCTCCCTCCAGGAATAAAATCCACAAAACAAAAAATCAATGAAAAATTCTTTTTTAAATTTTCTGAAGGCTTATTTTTAAAGAGGATAAAGACCAAGCTGTATCTTTAAAAATATTTTCTTCCAGGGGTTCTTAAATTTTGAAATGAATTCTAAATGCCAAAGAAGTTAGCCACTTAAGAGACCTTTTCAATACTTAAGAAACAATCAGATGCCTGATTCTATAATCACTCAAAAATTCTACAAAATGGCATAATTCAGTGAATTTTTAAATACCTCAAATTCTACCATATAAGAATCTGGTAGATTCTCTGCTTTCCAGAGTCTTTTAGCAAAATCCCATTAGATATTTAGCAGTATGATGACATTGAATGCAAGATTTTAAAAAATGGTAAAAAGGCCATTGGGGTATGGAAGAATATTTAAATATTTAAATTGGCTAAACCAAAACCCAATCCCTACTATTTGTTTTGTCTCATGTTTAAATTTTCTCCATCAATTCCAGAGGGCTGCAAAAACACACCAGTCTCAATATCATATAAAACTCGGTAAGTACTGAAAGAGTCATACAATTTTAGAACTGAAAGGACCTTAAACTTATTAATCTACCAATGAAGAAATGGAAGCCGGCTGTTTAAGCTAATTTACCTGGTCACTTTCTCATTATTGTTTGGGGTCTGTTTGTTATTGTTTTGTGTGCGTCTATGTGTCCTTACAATCAAGGTTTGCCATTTAGATCTTCTTCCCAAGCTGACATGTTTTCTTTCACCAGGAGCAACAGTGATCAAAAAGAAGCATATTTTATGGCCAGTTCACAGTGAAGATTTCACTTTCTCACTTGACCTGTTGCAAATATATTAGAAAGACACTTCACAACCAGGACACCTGACTTCTTAAACAGCAGAAGAGTTGAGCAGTGGAGTTCTCTTCTCACTGGGGAGAGTGGAGAGAGACGTTTGTGAACTTTACTTTCAGCCTACATACTGTTATTTCAACTACTGATTTCTCTTGCCCACTTGCTTGAAGTTCTCTTTGCTCCGTTTCATTTGCTTTCCAGCTTAGAAAAGTCTGGTAGGAGACATATTGCTTACCTTTGGTTGACATTTTTTCCCATTTGGGGGTCTTGTAGCATACTGAAGTTCCTAGATTTTTATAAAGAGTAAAAAAGTACTATCCTAAAGAGAGAAATGCTAAGTCACTTTCAAAGTGTCTAACATGGGCTGGATCTGATCTGCTCAGTCCTTAGATTAGAACTGGGGCATAGCCTTTGCAACTGAAGAAGGAATGAAGCTAAGCAGTAAATTTATACAACTACCTTAAGAAGTGTTAAAAATAGACATTTATCTTTTTCAAGAAAAGCTGGAACTAAAGCAATCTATTAAGGGAAATCTAGTTATAGTTAAGACTTCTTACTGATTTTTTTAAGGTTGTTATCAAGTATGGGTTACTAACCAAGTTCTACGGCCAAAACAAATGCTGGCACAATTTACGCGAGACAGAACCCCTGTTCCAACTGTTTTGACTCTATAGCAACCCTCATGTCCAGCAGCCACTCACAGGTGCCCACAGACCTTCTCCACAGCACAATGATTCCAGAAATGATTCTAGTTCCTGAAGTGCCCTAGGAAAGCTACAACAGAGAATAATGGGCTCTTCAACGCTAAGAGATCAGCTTTAGAAAAAGACACACACACCAACAAACACTAGGGAACTATGTATAATGGTTCACTGCTTGTGCAAAAACCTCAGAGGATGAAGGTCAGACAGGGATAATAGGCCAATTTAATTCTGAAAGCACAAGGTGCAAGAAATTTTAATTATGGTCTGCCACTGAAATCACACAAGATCCAATGGCATCTAGCTGCAACTGCTCATCAAGGGAGACAAGAGGTGTAATTGTAACCGCTGCATAATCACTGTGAGGGCACAGGGAAGGCTGCCTTCAGCTCCCAGCAAAAGAGGTATTAAGCGCCTCGGAAAAATCAAATACAGGGAAACATGGAGATTGCACTAGCCAAACAGGAGCTAGCATCACGAAAGCCAAACCGGTCAGGGTGTGTGTTATGTGTGTGTCGATTGTGAGTGTTCCAAAAATAAAAAGCGGTTTGGCCCAAATTGAGGGCACGAACTTAAAAACTCGAAACCCCTTTTTGCTTTGTGGATACATACACACAAAACGCAGAGAGAGAGGCACGATCTCTCTCGTCTCTCGGGGATCTTCTCTGGGAAGCTTCTCTCCCTCTCCTTTGTTTAAGACAATTAGCTGGATGTTACAGTGATTTTTCAGGACCAGACTGCCTTTAATTTGCTCCCATCAAGCCCAAGTCTGGAAACAAAACGCCACGCACACGACTCGGGGTGCCCAAGCCTGTGCAACTCTCTCGGCTTCGCAGCTCGCGCCCCCCAGACCCTTCCCCTGCAGTCCACGTCGCGCGGGCTCTCGCAAAGGGACGCCGGGAGCGGACTGGCACCACTCTGCAAAGTTGAACAAAGCCGCAAAGTAAGGAAGCCGAACCTTCCACCCGCGCTGGCTGCAAAGTTTGCAGTCAAGTTTGTGCTGAGATGTCCGGAATCTTGGGGGATGGGGGTAGAGCGATCGCTAGTGTGTGACAAGCGGGGAGGAAGGATGGAGATGGAGATGGAGAGCATGCACAGGCAGGGAGAGAGGAAGTGAGTTCTTCCGAGTGGAAGTCCGTCCGACGGTCTCCACCATCCGGAAGGCTGTTTCGCTCCGGGGCTCCGGGAGGTGCTTGCCCGGGGAAGTCTCCCAGGACCCGTGCCGTCGCCCGGGGCCTGGGAGCTGTCACCTGAGGGGTGTTGCGGTGCGCGGGGAAGAGGAGAGGGGGGGACTCTAGCTAGGCACCGAGGGAGGACCAGGGGCTCCAGACTCGTCGGCTCTTGGGGGTCTAAGAAGTGGGGGAGGGGAGATTCGAGAAAGGGCAAGAGGCCAAAAGCAACACCTTTCGGATACGCTTTTCCCGTCCGACCTCGCCAACTTCCCGCGGCGCCAGCCAAGGACTTTCTCCCACCGCGCCCCACCCCATCCCGCCTCCCAGTCCACAGCTCTGACCTGTCCGTGACCACGGGGTTTGGGAGGGGTGCGCGGGGGGAAAAGGGGGATAGAGAAGGCGGGCTGCGGCGAAGAAGGCAAGGGCGCGAAGGTCGGGACCCAAAATACAAACCCGTCCCCACCTAGTCGACACAACCGAATGCATTTACACAGGCAACAACCATAACCCTGTAACAGGGCTCCGGGTTTGCGCCGGGCGCAGTTCCCCGACTCTTCTGTTGCTCCTAAAAAGTCGATTACGTTGCCCTCCGGGAGCTGATTGGAAGGGAACCAAGAGGAAAAGGGGGGAACGCGGGAAAAAGCAGGGTGGGGGGCGAGCAATCAACTTTGTAACCAAGCGCTTCCTCGCCCGATCCGTCGCCATGCTTAAGATTCCTACCCCCACTCCCCCTCCCTTTCAAGTGGATACTGAAACTAGGCCAAAACTTTTTCCCCTCCTTTTCTCTTAGCCACTAGACTGGATTGTGCCCCACGGAGCCCCATGGAGCTCTGCTTTCTTAAGCACAATAGCCGGACTAATTAGATCATAGAAGCAAGGCAGTGATACTGTAACAAGTAGCCCAAGAGGCAAAGAGGGAAGGGGCCAGAAAACAGAGAAAAGGGGAAAAGTTTGCAGCTCGCACTTACCAATCAAGCCTCCCACCAGAAAGGCGATGATTTGGAACACGAACAGAATCCCACCAACAATGCACAGCTTCTTGGTGCTCATGTTTTCTATAATTGCCCCAGCCATTTTTGCGTCCCCCTGTTTCTTTTCTCCTTAAAATCAATGTTTTAGGGTGTGCTTTTTGCTCCCTCCCCTCTTACGCTCCCTCCTCTCTCGCCTTCTCTCCGGGCTCTGCAAAACTTCAGGGGTGCGGGAGCGCGGCGAGGATGGGACCGGGACGGAAGGCGCCCGCACGGATTCCCCCGGCACAGCCGGCTCGGGCTCCCCCAGTGCCCGGAGCTGTGATTGTGGCCGCTCCGCCGCCTGTGGACGCTTAAAGGAGCAGGGAAGCGGATCACATGACGCCGCCTCCCTCCCTTTCTTCCTCCCTCCCTGCCTCTCGCGCTTCCTTCCTCCCTCCCTACCTCCCTCTCTCTTCCTCTCTGGCTTGCCCTCTAGTTCGGGGCCCCGATCTATGGCCGGCGCTGGCGCCCCGTTCCCGGGTCTGGCAGGCAGCCTGCCGCTCCGGGAGCTGGTGCGATTTGGAGGTGGTTGTTGTTAAATGGGTTCTCCCTACCCCGCCTCTCACATGTTTCCTGTTCTGTTCCTTAAGTGTGAGATTTAAATCACCCGTGGACCGCTTCTTAGACCTTTAACTTATATACTGACTTTAGGAATTGGCCCCCGTCCCCACCCCCAACTACTAGAATTCTCTTTAGGAAAGAGGAAGTGAATTTACAAAGGAACCCAATAGATGCTTAAGTCCAAAGCGCATAGATGCGAAGTCAAGTATCAGCTGGGCTTCCTTCCGCCTGGTCCCAGCCGCGGTCACTGGGCATACATCCCGCTCAGTTCCTCCACCGCGCCCCTTGGGGAACCCTGCGCGCCAGCCAGATCACACCGCTGTTCATCACCACAGCATACCCCGCTCCGATGGGTTTCTAGAACCTTGACCCTGGCTATTGCCTTAAAGAGATGTTCTACTTTTCTTATAAAGGGTTCAAAAATCATCTCGTTTGAAAAACCTTTCTAATTTTCCACACCGTGTCCATGTAATATCTCAGGGAATTGGGCCCCTACAATCCTGTATTCACATTTTTACCTCAGGTTTGTCCCCACCAATAAGCTGTAAACGCCTGGGAGATAGGGACCGAGTTTTACTCATCTTTGTACTCCACTCCCCACCCCACCCCCCATGGTGCCTAACAAAGTTCTAGCTCTAGTAGGCCCTCCATAAACTTTTGTGGAACGAATAAATAAGTGAATGTGAAGGCAAGCTCATGGTTTGCACTTCAAAAGCCTGAAAGAGACCTTATTTGATTTAGATGGTACACATATTAGGTTGCAATGTTTGTTGTCTCTTTGTGAGGATATATTTATATTTATACTTAACTTCCAGGGGAAAAGAAAGGGGGAGAGGGTGCTCTTTAGAGATTTCTTGCTGTATCAAGTTAGATGCCTGGGCCTGGTTTTTCCATATGTCATAAACTGGCCGGTTGGCCAATACAACAGACTTCTAATGTTGCCCAATAAACCTTCAGTTTGGTAGACAACCCTCAACCCCTATCCAAACCCTCTTCATGTTCTAAGGCCAAGGGAATATCCCAAGTCCTCCCCATCCTTCTCTACTGTTTCCAGAACACTCATTGCTCTTACAGAAGTTGCCCACAAGTTACACTTGATAGAGGTGTTCTTTTCTAGTCTCCAACTAGACTAGACTCTTCTTAACGACAGGTGGCAAATTTTCTGTATTAAAAAACTCCATCTCCTTGGCATGTAACGGTTTTTAACAGTTCTGGGGATATAGTTGTTATTTATTCCTTTTTTCGTTCAACCCTTTATCCAGTAGTCATTGTGCCCTCTATGTGTTTCAGGTATTCTTGTCTGAGCACTAAGGAGATCAAGATGCCAAGACACTTGCTCCTGCCCTGAAGGAGCCCCCAGTCGAGTTGTCATTCACTGAATAGTGATTAATCAGATGGGAGGAAGAGAATGGAGCTCTTTTCAACAACAGAGGTCAGAAGTGCTTAACAGGGATCCAAGCATAGTTAGACCATTGTGGGGATCTTTGCCATTTCAGTAGCTTGCATCTTTTTATTTATTTGTTTGTTTGTTTGTTTTTATAATTAGAGAACTTGTAGGTTTACAGAAAAAGCATACATAAAATGCAGAGTTTCCATATACCTTATTATTAACACCTTGCATATGTGTGGTGCATTTGTTACAATTCACAAAAGAACATTTTTATAATTATATTATTAACTATAGTTCATCATTTACAATAGGGTCCACTGCTTGTGTTGTGCAGTCCTATGGGTTGTTTTTTTTTCAGATTTTGTATTCTAGTAACATATATACAACCTAATATATTTCGGTTGATGGAGAGGTTTTGGTAATGGATGGTAGATGGTAGCACAACATTATGAACATAATTGACAGCACCAAATTATATACTTGAATGTGGTTAAAAGGGGAATTTTTTTTTCCTTTTGACTGGTGTAGTTTGCTAGGGTATAAAACAAACAAACAAACAAACAAACAAAAACAAGTAAGTATGCCCTTCTCACCTCTGCAGCTAGTTAACTCCACACTCTATGTTCTTATCTCAGCAAGCTGCTGGCTTCCACACATTTGAATAATAATGATGCCTTCAGGTTAGAATTTCTTTTTAAAACCAAGGGATTTTTTAAAGTAAAATTGATAGGATTCAATATCAAGATTTATTCTCCATTTCATACTACATTTCACCATTTAAGAAAAAAGAGATGGTATCCCATGCACTTCAAGTATGAATTGGAAATGCCTTATGCCCACAAGAAATACCTTGTCTAGTTTAATTGGTTTATTTTTCTCAGATGAATGAACATCTCAATTCATTTTTCTATCAACTTCTACAACACACCCCACCCACACTCTTTGCTCTCAAGTGCATCTCTTTGGAGTAACTCTAATCATTATGTTACAGTTTCCTCATCTGGAAATGAGAGGCTTGTAACAAATTACTGGTTCCCCACCAAGGTGATTCTCTATTTTGAGAGAGCATTTATTATAAGCAATTTATTTGTTTAGCCATGTTCATTAAAAGAAACATTTTTAATTGCCAACCAGTGTTCTGACTTGCATGAGATTACCAGTATTGCCAAACTGAGTGGGGGACAAATGCCTATTGAATTCATTATCATGGGCTGCTTTAAAAAATAAATTTACAAATTTTATTATGTCTTTATAAATATTAAAGGTAACTGTTGGGCTCCAATTACCAAAGGAGACAAAATAGACTAGTAGAAAAGAGCAGAGTGAGGACACTGGATCTGGGATCTACTCTTGCTCAGTGTCATCATGGGAAGTTACGCAGTTATTTACTTTGAGCTCAGTTTCCTCAACTATAAAAAAACGAAACAGACTTAGTACTTAACTCATAGTGTTCTTGCAAAATATGAATGTTATCATTATTATTATTATTATATTTAGGAACCTTTAAGGGAAATCAACAACCTGTCGTAAAAACTACTGGTACAATTGATCATTGATAATCCTCAATTCCAAAATTTTGTCATGTTATGATTATTTTTCACAGTATATTTTAGTAGAAGTCTGGGTGAGTTAACTACTTGAAAAGGGTGCTTATAAAGCCTTCATCTAGCATCAAACTCTGAGCAAGACTCAGTGAACTTTAAACTTAGAAAAATTCTGTTCTAACACTGTTCCTCACCACCAAAGCAGTGCCTGTTTGGGATCATCAGATAGTTTGCCCCAGAGACCAGGAGGATCCAGGGTACAGTCCAATTCTGCCAACAGAAACTGGTGATCCCAACTCCATTTCACTAGACTTCAAGTTGGAGATCCTGATTTATCCATAATTTTATTCAAAGTGCATGTAGAAGGTCATAGTGATGGTCAGTAAATATGTACTGAATAGATGAATGAATGAATATTTGAATAAAGAAGTAGCCAACTGAAGGTAGTTTAACCGCCAACTGTGTCCCAGCCCCCAACTCCCATAAAGCATTTACTAACTATATTCTTACCTGGCACATATACATTAGGCTGTATGTTGTCTCCCCAACGTGCTTGCAAGCTCCTGAAAAATAAAGCAAGTGTGACCTGGGCCTTTGTCTCCCTCATAGCCCAGAGGAAGGTTCAGTGCCTGCAGGTGAGAAAGCCCCCTTTGGAATCCAAGGGCAGGACATCATTATTGTCATTGCAGTAAATGTAATGTAGAGCCCTAAAAGAATTGAATATACCTCCTTAAACACCTAATTTACTCCCCAGAGGGACCTAACAAGAGTAATAATCTCATTCCTAGGCTTCTCATTCTCTTGAATAGCTTTTATCCATAAATGGCATCCCTGTGGCTCCTGGATGCTGGTATTTTCTCATAGTTAGTGCCTGCAAATGTGAGTAGACACTGTGGGTCCACACTCTATTATTCAATGTCACATTTCACTCAGTATATATATATATATATATTTCTTTTAAAATTCTTGTTCTTGTTTTTTTCTTTTTTTCAAACATAACCACATCTCCCTTCTTTTTCTGTGGGCTCCATTGTCTTATTTTGTATGGAAATTCAAGACCTTTTTCTGGCACCTTCTTTCACACATTAACCTTGAGTAGAAGCCATTCAAACCCCGGGGCTCAGCTGACTGACACCTCAATCTGATCTCTAGATGAAATCGCTTAACAACTGCTCCCCCATACCCCTCCCTTTTTACACATCATCACACACCCTCCAGATTTAGATGTCACCTTTTCTTTTACCTTCCACATACATTTCAGACATCAGATTTATTCAATCCCAGTTTTAAGTCTTTGGGGTTTACAAATAAACTTGGGAAAATAACATACTCTTTTGAGACTGATTTTTCTCATTTCTATAAAGGGGACTGATAAGGCCAAAAAGATACCAACTACATTGCAGTGAGCATTAAACACAATAATGTAAACAGTACCTCCTATAGCGTCTGACACAAAGAGGGCCCTCAACATTGCCTGCTACATGGGAGGAGGTTTCTGTTCCCAGAAAGCAAAAACAAAACAAAACAAAACCCAGAAAAACAAAAAACTATAAAACCCCTAATTACAGTCTCTTTTTGCCTCTTTGAACCCAAGCAACCTGGAAAGGCAGGTAAGACACTTTATAGGTTTCTGGAGGCTTCTGGTAGAAGGCAGCCTACAGCTAAGTAGGCAGCAGCCCCCTGTAGTTTCCTAGGGTTGAGAGATGGCTAAGCAGAGAGCTAGGAATCCTCCAGATTGTAAACCCCTGAGATCTCATGTTCCGGACTTTTGGAGCAGAGGTAGGGGAAGGGGCTTT
>PVKY010009715.1:0-13120 GCA_004027775.1 Bradypus variegatus
TTAAAGTTTGCCTTTGTCAGGATTAGTGTAGGGTGGGCAGTGGCCTTCCAAGCCATAAAAAGTCCAAATCAAAAAGGTGTAGGTAGCCGGGAGTCCGAAGTCTTCTCAGTTCACTTCCTCTTTCTGCTCCACTTAATCAGTCCTGCATCAGGGATGCCTTTTTCCCCTCCTGTGCTGTAGCAACCAATTGCTCAATTTAGCTGCAGTTAGATGGCACTCACCCCCCATCAAATACTTTCTCCAAAGCACTCCCTTTCTCATTTGGTTTTTGGGTGAGGTCCTTAAGAAGAAACAGTGCTAGAGCGAGGAGGAGGAGAAGTTTCCTCTTCTGAGTAACAAGTAGCTTCTCCTTCTTGGTCCCTGCCTTTTGCTTTCTATCTTATCATTTTACAAGTGGTTACTGGTAAAACAAAGAGCAAATTGTCCCAATCATTATTGTACAGGCTGTCACCCCATTTATCTGCTCAGGATTCTCCCCTCCATCTCAATCTCAAATCTCTCCCAGGAGCTGGGGCTCTTAGTGTCCTTTCCAGGCAGCATTCTGATTGGAAATGGCTGCAAGTAGGACTCGGCAGGTGGCTAGAGGTTTGGGTTTGACCCTTTGCACAGTCGTGACCGCCTTCAGAGTCCTGGGACGGACAGGAGCATAAACTTCCCTGCCTTTTGTAACTTTAAGTAACTCTTGAGCTGGCTCGGTCCACCTCTGGGAAGGGACTCAGGTGACAGCAGGAAAAGCAAAGCCAGCCCTTTCCAAGGACGTCTCTCCCACGTGCTTCTTGGATCCTGGCCTCAGCCTGCCCTTCCAGTCTTGTTGACCCATTCACCTATCATAGCAGTCCCCAGGGAGCAGGGTGTCCTCTAGTTTCAGAGTACTGCGAATCACAGCCCACCCGGGTCCAAAGGCGCGCGCTTATCTCCTCTTCTAACTCAGGCCCACGGATCTTACAGCACCCAGCATCTCTCTCGTAGAGGACCCTGGTGAGCCCGCACCTCCCTCCCTGCGCAGCTCCACTGGTGTGGGTCACTCGTGAGATCCCAAAAAGTACATCAGGCATTCCATATTTCGAATGCCAACCACCTAAGACCTTCCAGGGTCGTTTTGCCAAATGATTACCCAGGGGTAAACCATCTCCGTTGGGGTGAGTTGGAATTCGAGAATTTCGTAGTTGACCGAAGAAAAGTTTTAACCACTAGGTGGCAGCAGCACACAGGCTATTTACTGAGGGCGTCGCTTTGCCAGATCTGCAGCGGGAGGGACAGGGAAAGGGGGAAATTCCCAAACTCCAAGCGGGGGAGCAGAAAGGAAGGGGGGTGTTTAAGTGGCTAGGTGATGGCTCAACAACAGGGCAGGGTCTTTTTACGTGTAGGTCTGAGCGCACATGCGGGGTGCAGTATGCAGAGCAGGTTAACGTTAAATGGCTAAAAATTGCTTACTTGAGCTGTTTTTAAAACAATTGAATGTGTAAGAATTTGAGTTTGTCACCGGCGGATTTTTATGAGGGACCCAGGCCACTCTGAAGAAGTTAATATCACAGGGCCACCAAAGAGGCCATTTTTAGCCCATTTATAGAACAGGAACCCACTTTGGTTTTCTTTGATTTATTTTCAATTGTGTGTTTTCTATTTCGTTGCTTTGTGCTTTTGTCCTTTATTTTAGTTTGACTATTTTTCACTTTAGTATGTGCTTCTTTTTCTAGTTTCTTAATTAGACTTTAAACCTGTTTTCTAGCATTTAAAGCTATGTCTTTGAGCACTGCTGTAGCTGTATCCCACTTATTTCTCCATATTTTGTTGTAATTATGATGAGACTTTTTGTGTGATTTATTTTAACCCATGAGTTCCTTAGAAGTGAAGTATTTGGTATATTTCAAATTTTTTGATTTTTTAAAAATTCCTTTAGTCATAGAACATACTTCATATGATTTTGAACTTTTAAAGTTATTGAGTCAAGTTTTTATGACCTAGCATGTGCACAAACATGTATAAATGTTCTGTATTTTTTTAACTTTATCATAAAATTTAAAAAAATACTGTATTTGAGAAGAATGTGTATTTTGCAATTTGAGGTGTAGTGTTCTGTAAATGTAAATCCGACTTTGCTCGTTGATTATATCCTTAAATGATATTCTACTTGTTCTATAATTGCTGAGGAAAGAAGATTGAAATATACAAGTATCATCATAGATTTGTCTTTCTCCTTTTAGTTTGTTCACTTTTGCTTTAAGTATTTTGAAGTTCTGTTAATATGTGCATAAAGATTTAGGACCAATTCTTGAATTTACACTTTTATAATTATGAGGTGTCCCTCCATCTCTGATAATTAATCCTCTTAAAGTCTGATGGAATTAAGACCACTCTATAGTTTTCTTATGATTATTGTTTTCAAATCTTTTTAAAATCATTTTATTTTAACCTGTTTTCTTATTGGCTAAAGACTTTTTGTTGTACTTCGGTCAAGGAATCAAGAAAGTGGAAGAGGCTATACATCATTTGAAGCAAAAAAAGCTATTTGGCGCTCTAAGGTTGAGCGTCATGGCCCATAGACTTTCATCTCTTGGCCTGGTTTGGGAAATTAGACTTCCTGGTTCCAAACCATCCCACAGGTACTCTTACTTGTTCCTGTTTTGTCCTAGGTGTCACGTTGCTGTTTCCATCGCATTCTGCTGTCTTAAAATACTTCTACACAGCTTCTCTCATCAAATGATCACCATGATGATATAACAAAAAGATCAAGATCAATATGGCTGACTAAAGATGACAGAACAATCTCTGAGCCCTGAAGATCTGCCTCTCCAGCTTTCTCTGAATTGGTCAACCTCCCATAAGTGACAGAATGACCAGGAGAGGACTGAGAGACTGACTATACAGATGAACAATGGCCAGGCCATATATAAAAATAGATCGCTGACCCCACAACCTGCAGCAGCCAGTCCAGGAAAGCAAACCTAACCCCTCTAACTGGCCCCATCAGACCTTGGTCAGTAACTGACAGATTTCCTGTTTTGTCCCTGGTTCCAACCTTGGACCAGCCAGGGAAAGCCAAACTAATGCTAGTAACGGTACCTTACCTTCACTTAGCATTGTACAATGTGAAGTGGTTTTGCATGTTTCATTATCTCCTTATAACTGTTATATGTGTAGGTAGAATCATTAGTATTTTCTGTACTTCAGTTACTTAAGAGGCAAATCACTTAAACTTCTTGAGCCTTACGTTTCCTCATTTGCTCAGTCACGTCGGCATCGTTGATAAACAAAACTCTAGCCCTAGCTGCCTTTCCAGCTTTTCCCCATACTGTTCTTCAGCATCACTTGTTCACTTACTCAACTTCCTTGTTGGAAGCACTATTTTTTTTTCTTAAATTTTAAGTTTTTTAAGTTTTTTCCACACACCATATCACCCATCGAAAGTGTACAATCAATGGCTCTCAGTAGTCAGAGCTGTTTTTTCATCACCACAATCAATTTTAGCACATTTTCACAGCTCCAAAAAGAAAAACCCATTCCTCTCACACCACATAATTATTGACACACCCTGTGCTCCTTACACCTCACAATTATTGACACTTAGCTTCAGCATGGTACCTTTGTTACAAATGATGGAAAAACATTAAGATATTACTTTTAACTATAGTCCATAGTTTGCATTAGGTGCATTTTCCCCCATATATCACCATTATTAACACCTTGTAGTTGTGACATATATTTGCTCTAATTTGTGGAAGAACATTCTTGTATTTGTACTATCATACCACCTTCATCATCCATAACAGGGTTCATTGTGTTATTCAGCCCATGTTTCATCCTCTGGCTTTCCTTCTGGTGACATGCACAACCCTAAACTTCCCTTTTCAACCAGTCACACACAATTCAGAGCTGCTATTTACACACATGATAATGTGCTACCATCATCTCTGCCCATTTCCAGACATTTATAATCAACCTTTTAAAAAACTTCTGCACAAATTAAGCATCAGTTCCCCATTCTCTATCCTCACTCTATATTCTAGTATTAACTATACCAGATTTTCTACACTCTAGAGATTAACTCCATGAGTTTGCTCATTATATTTAGTTCATATTATATTTGTCCTTTTGTCTTGCTTATTCCACTCAACATAAAGTCCTCCAGGTTCATCTATGTTGTCGCATGCATCAGCACGTCATTCCTTCTTACAGACGACTATTCCATTGTGTATATATATATACCACATTTTGTTTATCCATTCATAGGTTGATGGATACTTGGGTTACTTCCCTCTTTTGGCAATTGTGAATAATGCCACAATGACCATCAGTATGAAAATGCCTGATCGTGTCCCTACTTTCAGTTCTGGGTGTATACCTAGTAGCAGGACTGTCAGATCATATGGCAGTTCTATACTAAGGGGAAGCATTATTCTTAGTAGCCAAAAACCAGAGCTAGAACTTCAACTACTTGAAACACTGATGAATCCCATTACATTGAAAAAGAGAATACAATGTTATAATCCTATTTACATGGACTTCAAAACACACCATCCAACTAACAATGGTTTAAAAGGGTAACAGTTACCTCTGAAGACAGTAACTGGAAGCAAGCCCCGAGGGGTTCTTCTTGTGTGCAGTTACTGTTCTGTTTCTCGAAATGCTGTTACATTGCTGTATTTTCTTGTGAAAATCCACCTTACTATACACACTTATAAAGTATGCACTTTTCTGTAGGTTTGTTATACTTTTAAAAGTTTATGTTAACAACTTTAATTCCATTTTGCTCACTGGCAGTCGATACAGGGCTCTCTACATGCACCTGCCTTCCACCAAACTTGCTCTTGCTCCAGAAAAACCCTCCGGTGTAGTGGAGGGATTTCCCACAGCAGCCGTTCCATGGTTAGGACACTCCAGCATTCTGGACGTTTTCATCAAGAGTCTGGGAGCTTGATGCTGGTGGCTGTTGATCACTCTTCTTCTCCAGGCTGTGTCGGATCCCATATCCAAAATAGACAGCAAATCCTAGTAGGGAAATGAGGTGGAGTCACTCTTCCCACCCACAAATGCCCAGCAGGCCTCCTCCTTACAGTGTCTGGGATAGTTTTAGGGGAAAGTGGTGGGAAGAGTTGGGCTCAATCATGCAAGAGACATCCTTTCCCCAGGGAGCCACTTACCTACCACCATCCAGACTCCAAACTGGATCCAGGTCTTAACGTTCATTTCCATCGTCAAGTAAACATTTATGAAGATGCTCACCAGTGGGAGGAAAGGCACAGCAGGGACCTGTGGGAAAAGTCAATTCATCTCTGAAGACTCCAGCGAAGTCTGAAAAGGAGATTCTCTGCCCCACTTTGGTGAGAATAAGACTCCAGCCCTACTCAGGCTATTTAGCAGCTATTTAATTGGGTGTCCCATTGAATGCTCCAAAAAAAAAAAACCAGGTACTGAGAAATGTAACTATAAAGTACTGAGGGTGAGGGAATAATCCACACTGGTTTCAGCCACTCTCCTTTCCCTCTCCTAGTCCAATAAAGAGGCTTATCAACTCAGGGCACACAGTTGATTCACTTGAGGTGAGTGGTTAGGGGGCACAATAAAGGCCTTTACCTTGAAATGAAGAGGGGTGGGGTTCTGGGGCTGCCTCCAGATGATGGAAGTGATCAGGGCAATAAGCACCAGCAGCAGAGCTGTCACTGTTGTATAATATGGGTCCCCAGAGAACAGACGCTCAGGCCATTGGGCCAGTATCAGGCATAGGACAGTCAGCAGCATGGCTGTGAGAATCAAGGTGGGAGAAGATCAAGTTCAACCCCAAAAGCCAAATGTTAAGAGCTTGGGCCACGTCTCACCTCAAAATATCCCAGATCGAGAAAGGACATCATTTCTCCAAGACTTCTCCTTGGTGATCAAAGACCACACACTCCCACTCCTTCCTGTTAATTTCACAACACCCCAAAGGGAAATCCCATGACTTACCAAGCAGTACAGCACAAACATTGACGATTTTGCCAGATTTCAGAGTAGGTGTGGTGTTGGTGGGGTTAAACAGACATTTCAGAATCTTAGAGGTTTGGGCTTCAGGTACGGATTCCAAGAGGTTTGCCTCCGATGCAGACTTCATCTCAAGTGTTTCCACCTCTGTCTTCTCGTTCTTGCTTACATCCTCGTCTGGCCGGTACCTGTATTAGAGGTGCCAAGGCAGTATTAACACAGCCCCAAACTTATCCCAGACAGATGGCCCAGCCCAAGCATTCCCCATGCCGAGCGTGGTGGTGCACTTAGGAGGCAGCTGGGCACAGAGGGAGGACTAGCTCCTCGTCAGTCCCCATGAGTCTCAGACCCCTGATCAAGGCGTCACGGTGTCTCACCTGAGGACAAGAACGGAGAAGGCGACCAGCGAGTAAGAAAGCAGGGTCCCAACTGACATGAGATCCACAAGGTCGGCAAGCTCAAAGAGGAAGGCCATGAACGCTGGAACCAGGGGACAAAAAAGTAGGGGAGATGAGAAACAACTGGAAATACCCAAGTCGAGGAAACTGACTTAAGGCTGTGGGTTCTGCATTTTCACCGGCAAGGACTCCAGAGATGACAGTGGCTATGACGGGGGTCTGTGTGCGGGCGTGGATCCGGGCAAGGCTGCGGAAAAGGAGCCCGTCTTCTGCCATTGCGTAGATCACCCGAGGCATGGAGAACATGCAGCCCAGGAGGCTGGAGAAGAGAATGGGGAAGGGCATGGGGATGGGCGGAAGCTTCTGCTCCGTAGCCTGTGTGGGGTAAGGTGTCCCTGCCTCTCACTCCATAATCCTGAGGGCTGGGATAGCTGAGACTCTGACAGGAAATGGGGAGGATTTGGGCACTGACCTGGAAGTAAGGGCACAGAGGGAGCCAGAAGCCACAGTGTAAATGGCAGGGGCCCATCCAATGTGGAGAAAAGCCTCTGGCAAGGGGCTCTGGGGATGAATCTGATAGTAGGGCATCATGAGGGTAAGTGACGCTGAGACACCAAAATATGCCAAAGAGCAGATGAAGAGAGAGATCACGATGCCCAAGGGGATGGACCTCTGAGGATTGATGGCTTCTTCCCCTGCAGGATGGGGAAATACACTGAGGCGTGAAATCCTCTTTCCTCTTATCCCCATCCCCCACCCCACAACAGGCTAGTCTTCTACCAACCCTATGCCCAAGCATAGCCCAAACTGGGCCCAAACCCCTGGTGGGAGAGAATGACCACATTACCTGTCGTGGCAATGGTATCAAACCCAACAAATGCAAAGAAACATGTAGCTGCTCCACGGAGAATCCCATCCAGACCAAAAGGCATAAACCCTCCAGAGCCCAGAGGGCCCAAACTATTATAAGAAAAGGAACAGGGAAGAACAAACATGAGGTATGTTCAATTTTCTCTGCTGGAGTGCTCAGTCAATACCACTAACATTGGGCTCCCAATCCCCACCCCACCCCCCATCTAGACCCCTTAGCCCAGAAACCCCTACTTCCCACCATATACCCAGCTCTGCAGCCCCCACAACTAGGGCCAAGGGAGCTCCTTCTGACCTTTGGGTGCCATTGGATCCATTCATGGCCAGGCTGTAGTCCTGTTCTGTGAGCTGCCAGTTGTGCAGATCCCCCTTAATGAAGCCGGTGAGGATGACAAAGCTGAGAACCAAAATGTTCACGCTTGTGAACATGTTGGTAACAAGGGACGACTCTCTAGCTCCCAGCGCCAGCAGTCCTGCAAGGATGTTAGAATAATAATAGTAATAATAAAAGAACCTTGGTTTCAGTGCAGAGGAAGCAACTTATCAGTATAAGTTAGTGTTTCTCAGCTGGAGGCAAAACTTTCCCCCCAAAGGAACCTTTGAGAGTGTCTGGAAACATTTTTGAGCATCATAATTTGGGATGGGGTGACAGGTGTCATTGGCAGTTAGTGGGGAGAGTTCAGGAATCCTGCTATCCACCCTGTAACGCACAGGAGAGCCCTCCACAACAAACAATGACCTGGCCCAGAAAGTCAGTAGTGCCAAGGCTGGGAAACGTTGGTGTAGTCTTGACTTTCTGGCTTTTGTGTTGCAGATCCTTCTTTCCCAGTTTCTGATCTCCCGCCATTTTCACACACACCCCTCCAAGCCTTTCCTACCCCAGCTCTCCCCTCCACACCCAGCTCTTCCCATCCTATCTTTGGCCCCTGCATACCAGTAAGCAGCAGAATTAGGCCCAGGGCGAAGAAGTCTGGATACTTGGCCAGGATGTGGGGCACATACACTGGGAAAGTACCCTCCAGCACCCGAGAGATGTGGTTTCCAATCAGGTTGTCAATGACAGAGCTCCAGGCCCTGGCGACAGCAGCAGAACCTGCAGTGGCAAAAGGGGGGACATTCATTTATAAACAAAAAATGAACCCCACTATGTGCCATGGGATATATTACTGGGGATTAAAAAAAAAATTGCCAAATTACCTAATCTTGAGCAGCTTAGTCTCAGGAGAAAAGATGATTAATAAAATAAGTAAACTAGTGTGTTAGGGGATAAATGCTATGCATGGAAAGAAAACAGGGAAGTGGGAGGGGGCAGTCTGGGAGATGAGGGGTGAAATTGTAAGTCGGATGATCGGCAAATCTCACCAAGGCACCCGTTACGCAGACTTCAGAACTGTGAGGGAGAGGGCCTTGTGGGGCACACCTGCAGGAACACTTCCTCACCTCTTAATTCCCATTTGTTCCCAGGTCTTTGTTTAATCATTTAAGGAGAACAAGACAGAGCCTGGTAGAATGAAGTCTTGCACAACCACACAACCTCCCACTCTCCCAGGCGTGATGGCGAGCAACGTGCTCGGGGGGAGGCTGGAGATAGCCGGCCCCCCCAGCCCCCACCTCCTGCTCATTTCCTCCCCCACTGCCCCCTGCCCCGTCACCTCACCTATGTTATAGGAGAGAATGAGGGTCCAGCCGGTGATGAAGGCCCACACCTCGCCCACCGTGACGTAGCTGTAGAGGTAGGCGGAGCGCGAGCAAGGCACGCGGGCCCCGAACTCGGCGAAGCAGAGCCCGGCCAGCACGGCGCACAGGCCGGCGATCAGGAAGCAGACGACGGCGGCGGGCCCGGCTCTGCCGTTGGCCACCTCGCCGGCCAGGACGTACACGCCCGCGCCCAGGGTGCTGCCCACGCCCAGGGCCACCAGGTCGAAGGTGCTCAGGCACCGCGCCAGGCGGCTCGACCCCGCGCCCGCCTCCAGGGGCCGCCGGCGGACCAGCTTTCGGCCAAAATGGCGCACTTCGTGCCACAGCATCCCGGCGGGGTGAGGGGGGCGCCGAGACCTGCCGAGGAGGCGCGAGTCAGCCACGCGGTGCGGCGCCCTGGCCGCGGTGCAAGGCCGTGCCGAGTGAGTTCTCCTCCTCTGACCCTGTTGCTTCAGACGTCAGCGAGGATTTTAATACTTTGCAATGTTACTGGAAAGATCACTTGAAGAGAAGCGAGGAAAAGCTTCCAGGACGGTTCCTGACACGTAGTTTAACAGTGACTTTCTAAATACAATCTTAAAACCGTAAGCAGGCAGGGAATTGTAAAGTAGCCTTAACATGTAACCTTTAAAACAGTTTTTGCAGAAATAATCGACAGGTTAGGGCTGTTAGTTGCATTCCTAATGACATAATATTCTTTTTAATGTGCCATTAAAACAGTTGTGCATGCACCTGTATGAAAGCAGTACCGGAAGTTGGACAGAACTAGGTAACTAGGGAATCGATAAATGTTGATTAGTGGTACATTTTCCATGTTAAATGTTATATGTTTCTTATATTAAAAGAAACATCTGCATGATTGGGTTTTAATTCCTTTGTAGTCACATTTCATAAATAATGGTATTAGTGTATATATATATATATATATACACACACACACCCACATATATATATGTGTGTGTGTGTATATATATATATACACACATATGCCAAGATTGAATATCAAGTTTAAAAGTGTTTAAAGTTTTAAGCATCTTTGTGGTGGGATAGCCATAAGAATGGGATTATATAAGCTCTGTACACAAGATTTTGTACAGAGAATTTGCTTTCTTAAAATGTATATGAAAATGTAAATCTTTTTTTAAAAATACATAAAATGCTGTATTTAAAAAAACAGCTTTTAAATGTAACTTAAAAACAGGAAGTAGGCAGGGGGTAAGAACTCTTGCATCACAAAGGAGCAAAATGTAAATGTGAAGTCTGCATCCAGATTTGCATAAGCATTCATCTGTGGTCCCCAGACCTCCCAGATATAAATAAAGCCTTTCATCTATCTCCCTGGACCCCCTGATGCACCTTCTCCAGGTGTCACCTGAAATGGGAAATAAATAAATTAGTGAAATTGTCCAGACTGTTACCTGTTTACTAAGATGGTTACCTCGTTTTGTCTCTGATGGGTATAAAAGCCAATTGAAAAATCACTGGAGAGGCTGATTTGGGAAATCTGTCTTCCCCAGTCCTCTCGCCGGCATAAATAAACCTTTTCCTCAGCCTGGTTTGGTGTGACTTCTACTGGCCACGCCGAGCCAGTAACCCAGATTTGGGAAGCACCCCTTCTACAAGAGTAGGTGCTTAATTGATAGTAGAGTGGGTTGGAGAGCTGCCTTTGAAGCTAGTTACCCGAATTCAAATCCAGCTCTACCACTTATCGGCTGTCAGATTTTGCACAGGTCACTTACCACTCCTTGCCTTTCCCTCATGTATAAAATAGGAACAATGATTACATTATCTTCATTATTCCTTCCCTTCCTTGATATGTGAGCAGTGACTTTTTCTCTGGCTCGGAAACCATGGAGAGAGTTTATACTACACATATATCCAAACCAAGGTCCCTGGAATTTTCAGTCTTTCTGTTTCCCTGCTTGTGGAATGAAATGTAACTGGAATTTGGAGCCAGGATGGAATTCTTAGGGAGAAACCCTTGCCCAGCCCAGTTACAGACCCATTTAGTTCTCACCCTAGGCGGTCAGGTAGCAGGGGCCTCCCAACTACCCAGAGAAAAAAAACAGCCCTCATCCTGAGGCAGAAATGGCGATGGAATCTTGTTTCTGACTTCTTTGGAGGAATGGAATGTCCCCTTGCTCTGCTGCCCTGCAGGGCAAGGCTGACCCAACAAACCCAGTTAATCAGGATGCCTTCAGCCCCTGAAAATTCTGGTGTAAGTTCACTGTTTGGGTTAAGTGCAAGGATTCAGGAGTCAGGAACCTTGATTAAAATCCTGGCTGCACACGTCCTTGTATGTCTCTGAGCAGAGCGTTCACTTCTCCAGACTTGGTTTTCTTAATATGCTGTCCATGATAACATATAATAATAGAGGCAGCCTCCAGCAGTGGTTGGATGTGTATAGTAAGCTAATCACCATAAATCAGTACCCCAAACATCATAAACCCTATGTAGGGCTTAACTGTTTATATTGTTTGGAAACAGACCAGGAAGCAAACGTGAGAGCTTCCACCCGCTCGTCCAACATCCCCTACTCCAACAGACACACACACCACCCTCCGACAGCCCACTCGGCTCCCTGCTCCTTGGAAAACTGAACCTGGGACTGAGACCCCTGGCTCCTGGGCCTGGATCTCCCCACCCTCATCCCCAGACCAGGGTGACACAGCGGCATGCTTGGATCTCTGAGGAGTAGCTGGCCCCAAGTACCCAATGTGACAGACAAGAGGTTACCCGAGTACTTACTCGGACTGCGGTCTCGAGACCTGGAGCACTGGACGAATCGGATTGAATGAGGTTCCGTTTAAGTCGAGTTGTGCTGGGGCTGAGGGATCTGCTGAGCAGCAGCCAGGAGCCCCTCACACAAATAGCTCCTCCTAAGCACCTGGGAGGTAGGGTGGGGGGGAGGGGCTGAGCACACCTTGAGAGATTCCCTTGTTCCTTGATGGTATTACTCCATAGTTCCACTCTGCGGTCAGTTCTCAAATTTTAAAACACTTAATTCCATTTGAATAAACACAGCCCTCCTCCCTTCAGGCATTTTACCTTCCTCGGCTTTCCTGAGACACTCAAATGTCCTGTAGCACAGGCTGGGTCCCAACCAGGAAGAGGGAGGACTTAAGATCTTAAACACTGACTGCAGTCCCAAGCCCTCGGTTAGGGACTGGTATATACATCCCCTTCTTCCGGCCCAAGGACATTTTTTCTTCATTTATATGTCCTCTAAAAAGATGATCGTTATTGATAAGGTTAGTGTAATACTTCACCAATTTATAGAAATAATTCAAAGTTTATATCTTTGAATCCTTTTGGAACTTGATCTTGTGTGTTACGACTAGGGAGACAGCATGGAAAGCCAACAGAGGGGCTGAGGGACACACGAGCTCAACTGGTAAAGTTGAGTCACGGCCATCACATAAGTAGAGAGTTATAGCAACTTTCTATAATGTTCATTGACAGATGTTAGTCTAACAAATCTCAAAGTTATTTGTTGAGTAGAATATCCTTGATCAAAGTTAACTTCTGTAATATGAATCGCAATTATGGGTGTTACTTTGGGTTTTCCAGGAGTTGTTAGGGACTGACATATCCAACAGTCTTTTTTTTTTTACTTAGGGAAGGTGTAGGTTTACAGAAAAATCATGCAGAAAGTACGCAGTTCCTATAGACCCCTCTCTCCATCCACACACAGTTTTCCCTATTATTAATACTGCACTACTGTGGTACATTTGTTACAGTTGATGAAACAATAATATTATAATTATACTATAAACTATAGTTCATAGTTTACATTAGGGTGCACTGCATTGTATAGTTCTTTAGATTTTTAAGTTTTTATTCTGGTAACGTACACAACCTAGAATTTTCCATTTTAACCACTTTCAAATATACAATTCAATGGTGCTATGTTCGCAATGTTGTGCTACTATCACCACCATCCGTTACCAAAATTTTTCCATCACCCCAAACAGAAACTCTGAACCAATTAAGCATTAACTCCCCATTCTCTACCCTCACCCCAGCCCCTGGTAACCTTATTCTAGTTTCTGACTCTATGAATTTGCATATTTAAATTATTTCATATAAGTGAGATCACAATATTTGTCATTTTGTGACTGACTTATTTCACTCCATATGATGTCTTCAAGGTTCATCCATGTTGTAGCATGTCAGGACTTCATTCTTTTTTTATG